>MASP02000716.1:0-10799 GCA_001693025.2 Colletotrichum lindemuthianum | reverse complement strand
TATATTTTAAATATTAAAACTAGAGTAGAAATTAATTTTAATACTCTATAAGAGGAAATCTGAATATCTTATAGAAAAAATCCCAAGTACCCTACAAAAGGAATCTCAAGAATTAGCAAGTACCCTACAAAAGAAATCCTAAGTACCCTACAAAAGAAAGCTCAAGTATCCTACAAAGGAAATCTCAAGTATCCTGTAAAAGAAATCTCAAGTACCCTATAAAAGAAATTCCTAGAATAGCCGTAAAGCTTAGTAGTGTTTATACTCAATTTATAACACTCTTCCAGGAGGCTATAAAGCTAAAGGCTCTATATCTATAGCGTCTGTAACTGCTGAGAAAAACGCATTTAAAATTTTCAAACTCGAGCAAAAGTTAGCCTAAGTACCCTACAAAAGAAATCCTAATACCCTATAAAAGAAATTAAATACCCTACAAAAGAAACTCCCAGAACGGCCGCAAAACCTAACGGTATTTATACTTAAATTATAACGCTCTTTCAGGAGGCTACAGCACTAAAGACTCTATATTTATAGCGACTGTAACTACTGAGAAAAACGCGTTTGAAATTTTCAAACTTAAGTAAAAGTTAGCCTAAGTACCCTATAAAAGAAATCTAAATACCCTATAAAAGAAATTCCAGCAACAGCTACGAAACTTAGTAGTATTTCTACTTAATTTATAGTGCTCTTCCAGGGAGCTATAACACTAAAGACCCTATACTTATAGCATCTTTAACCACTAAAAAAAACATATTTAAAATTTTCAAACTTAAGTAAAAATTAGTTTAAATACCCTATAAAAGAATCCTAAATACCCTATAAAAGAAATTCCGGTAGATATTATAGAGCTTAGTAGTACTCACACTTACTATATAGCACTTCTTTAGGCAGTTACAGCATTATAAGTTCCACACTCCTAGTAGCTATACCTACTGAGAGAGACATACTTAAAACCTTCTCAGTATTAGCTACAGTAGTAACAGTAACTTTAGGCACCCCCAGGCGGTAATAGCATACTAAACCCTACAGCTATAGTAGCTGCCACGGTAGCTTATAGTACTATATACCCTATAGCACACCCTATAGACGCTATACCAATAGCTTCAGTAGCACTACTACGCACAAGCTACAGCACGCACCCACGAGTGCATATAGTATCGATTAATTAGTTAGTTCCCGTGAGACGATTTTTTTATTTTCCTATATAAATCTTATTTAATTGGAAACTTTCTACAAACCAGAGCCAAATACCATAGAACCCACACATAAAAAATGTCAGTAAGCCTATAAGTAGGAAGCGAATACAGCCTAATAGTAGCATAAATTCCACAACTCAGCACCACATAGTAATATACTAACACACTCTATAAACATTCTATATTCTATAGACTATAGTATAATATCTCCCTATACACCCTAGAAAGCTATTAAAACTTTAAATATAGGAAACTTATAACTATTAGTTACTCCTTACAGTATCAGCCGCCCAGGTATATTAGTAAACTAGGGATACTCTAAAGAGCTTAGCAGCTTAATACTACTACAGCCCCAAAAGATAGGCTCTATAGATAGATAGCTACTAGCTAGACTTACTAATAAGTATTAGAAGTAAGACGCCCATAATAGATACTAAACAGCTGAAGATGCAGAGCTAGATTACTCCTCCTAAGGTCCCTAAGCTACTCAACCCACCTATAAGTATAGTATAGTAAACAGGCATTCTGGGGAATTTAGAGGGAGAAAATAGAAACCTCTAGAATACTACAAGCCTAGCCAGTATATACCCTAGGGGGCGTGGACGCCACTAGATATAAGCAACACTAGTAACTAAATTTCTTCGCCACTCAGGTAATAATATTAACTAACTTCAATATATAATAATTACTTAGTTAATTCTACTAGTAATTATATACTTATCTTAAAAATTAAGCTATATATATCTAAATATAAATAATTATACAGCGAAACTGTAAATAGCTTATTATATAAGTTATCATTTATTTAATAATACTTTACTATTTAGATAACTATAATAATTCTAAAGCTAATATATACTAAAAATCCTAACTTCAGAAAGAATATATTTATTAGATTAAAAACTAATATCCTTCGGAGCTTACTAGTAATTTATAATAACTTCTTAAATTATATAACCTTATACTAACAATAGTTTATTTAAATTTCTTCCCTATTAACTTTCAATACTAAAATAATATTCTAGTATAGTTATAATAAGTAACAAAAAGTTAGGATTCAACTCCAGAGAAGAAACCTAAGAAACAGCTACTACATCCAAAGAAAACAGCAGGCATACAAATTACCCAATCCCAACATAGAGAGATAATAATAATAAATACTAATACAAAGCTCTTTTAGATCTTATAATTAGAATAAGTACAATTTAAATCCCTTAATAAGAAACAATTAAAAAGTAAGTCTAGTACCAGCAGCTACAGTAATTCCAGCTCTAATAGTATATATTAAAATTATTATAGTTAAAAAACTTATAATAGAACCTTAAGCCTAACTAGCTAATCCACCTCACTATATATACTAATCTAACCAGACCTTTCCCTCTATAGAACTATATACCCTTCACTAAGTATACCAAGAAAACAGAACTTTTACTTTAAAAAAATTAGAATACTCCAAGCAGGCCTATACTTAAATACATTAGTATAGAATAATAGAATAAGATATATAATTCTATTTTATTAGTTTCTAGGACCACTATAATAATTAATAGGGATAATTAGAAATATCAGTATTTAATTATCAGAAGTGAAATTCTTAGATTTATTAAAAACTAACTGCTATAAAAGTATTTACTAAGGATATTTTTATTTATTAGAAACGAAAATTAGGAGATTAAAGATAATCAGATACTATTATAATCTTAACTATAAACTATACCAACTAGAAATTAGATAATATTATTTTTTAACTTATTTAGCACCTTATAAGAAATCAAAATACTTAAGCTCTAGGGGGAGTATAGTCATAAGGCTGAAACTTAAAGAAATTGACAGAAAGGTACCACTAGGAGTAAATAGTAGCTATTCAAGCTCTACTTCAGACAGTAAACCTATAAAGAGTCTAGTAGCTAGCTTTAAATTACTAGTCACTCCAGTAGTAACAATATCCCCCAATTACAGGAAACCCTCAGAGGGTAACACTCCTAAATGACGCTCGAAAGAGATATTATAGCAGTAGTATAACAGCCGCCAGTATAAGGATAATATACTACTTATAAGGTAACTTACAGCTAAGCTCCTAACTATAAGGAAGATTTAGAGACTCAATAGGGATAAGTAGCGCCCCCAGACGCCACCTAAAATAGAGTCTATACCCACTTAAAAGAGTAGAAACTAACTAGTATATTACCTAAAAAGGAAACCTGCAGCTTAATTTAACTTAATATAGAGAAACTTACCAGATCTAAATATAATAAGAATTAATAAATTAAAAGCTCTTTCTTAATTTTATAGGTAGTAATACATAACTATTCTTAGTTAGTAAAGTAATTTATCTACTTAATTATAATAATAAATAAAACCTTAACCTACTAAATAACTTATATTACTTTAGTAATATACTAACTTTTTAGAGGAACTATCAGCTTAAACTAATAGAAGTTTGAAGTAATAATAAGTTAACTTTCACAGGTTTATAATAGTAAGCCTCATTAAAAATAACTATTAGTCTAGTAACTCTAACTCTATAAAGGAAGTTCCTAACTATCAGGCAGAGAGATACCTCTTAAGATGTCTATTACAGATAATATTACTTAGTATAGGGAACGTCTAACTGCCTCCAGGCAGCAGCTAATCCTATAGTAAGTCTAAATAACGCCAGACCGTCATAACGCACGCAAAAGAGTAAGCTTGAAAAAGCTTAAAATATATACTAATCCTAAGTGAAAACCTAACCCCCCAAGAAAGTCCAGCAGGCTAATACAGAGAGAGGTCCACTTAACGGTAAGTTAGTATTCAAATACTATAATACCTTTAGATATTCTAAGCCACACGCACATTACACTGACAGAGCCAGTAAGTACTCCCTTAGCTGGAAAGTCTAAGTAATTTTGTTAAACTCTATTATACTGAGGATAGAGTATTATAATTATTACTCTTTAATAAGGAATCCCTAGTAAATATAAGTTATCAGCTTATATTAATTACATTCCTGCTTTTTATATATACTATCCATCACTACTACTAATTAAATAACTTAGTGAGGCTTCTAGACTAACCCAGAGAGGTAAGTAACTATCACTCAGAGCTAGAAAGTTATCTAAACTCAGTCATTTAGAGGAAGTAAAAGTCGTAACAAGATCTTTATTAGTAAACTAATAGAGGAATTATTACTAAGTTTACACTCTATAACCTTTTATAAATATACTAAACTATTATTTTAGCGGGCGGGAGGTTTACCTCCCCCCAGTCCCACTTATAGGATGCCTACCAGAGGAAAACCTAACTCTATTTTAATAATATCTCTTCTAAATAGTATAAGTAAATAGTCAAAACTTTTAATAATGAATCTCTTAGTTCTAATATTAATAAAGAATATAGTAAAATATAATAAGTAATATAAATTACAGAATTCAGTAAATTATTAAATTTTTAAATATATATTACGTCCGCCAGTATTCTAGCAGGCATACCTATTTAAGCGTTATTTTAACCCTTAAGTACCACTTAATATTAAGGCTTCTACAGCTGACGTAAGTTCTTAAAGACAGTAGTGAACCCTCATAGAGCCTCCTTTATATAGTAATATACCACCTCGCACCAGGACCCACAGAGCACTCCTACTATAAACCCCCCTAATTTTAATAAAATTAACCTTAAATTAGATAGGAATACCCACTAAACTTAAATATATTAATAAGTAGAAGAAAAGAAACTAATAGAGATTATTCTAGTAATAGTAAGTAAAATAATAATAGCTTAAATTTAAAATCTAGCCCCCAAAGCCTAAATTATAATTTATAGAGGATACTTTAGGCGCAGTACCTTCTAAGTTCCCTAAAACGGAACACTATAGAGAGTAAGAACTTTATATAGTTAGACACTAAGTCTATATAAAACTTTTTTGATAAGTTAAGTAGTTTAAAAATATTACTTAAAATAGGAAATATATTTCTTCTAAAATTAAATATTAGCTAGAGACTAATAACATATAAGTAGAATAATCGAAAAATAAAAAGCATTTTAAAAAGAAGGTTAAATAGTATATAAAATTATTAAAAAGGAAGCACTTATAACTAAACTTACGCCTAGCGGATTACTTAGCTTTTGCGGCTGGAGCATTCTACTAGCTTAAGCTAATATTAGCTTACTGTTAGGGATAAAAGCTTCAGGAACGTAGCTTCCTCTGGGGAGTATTATAGCCTATTATATAATATCCTTCAGTAAGCTGAAATATATACTCCGTAAGGATACTAGCATAATAGTTATCAGTAACCTATCTTAAAATACAGACTAAAGAATTAACTTTATATGCGAGTATTCAGGTATCAAATCCCTATATATAATAAAAATGAATATAGATAAGAACTTTAGTATATTATTAACTAATTCTAATATTCTTAGATAGATTTAAGTAAGAGTATATAAGGTTAGACCTGAAAGAAAGTAAACTATATATATATAGAGTAAAGCTAGAGGAAATTCTAGTAGAGGCTTATAGTAGTTCTAATATGTAAATCGATCGTCAAATATACGTATAGAGGCGAAAGACTAATTAAATTTTCTAGTAGCTAGTTTCCACTAAAATTTCCCTTAGGATAGTAATATTAAACTTAATTTTATAAGGTAAAGTGAATAATTAGGAACTTAGGGACGCTATATTACTTTCATTTATTCTTAAACTTTAAATATATAAGAAACTTTTATTACTTAGCTGAATATAGGTATTTAAATATATTAACACTAGTAAGCTATTTTTAGTAAGTAGAACTAACAATATAGAATAAACCAAACGCGAAATTAAGATACTAAAGTAGATACTTATTAGATACTATAAAAGGTGTTAATATATCTTAATAGTAGGATAGTAGCTATAGAAGTTAGAATCCACTAAGGACTATATAATAACTTACCTACTGAATATACTAACTCTAAAAATAGATAATACTTAAGTGTCTCACTTATATCTTACCCTTAGTGTAGAAATAATATACTGAGGAGTAAGTAGACATAGAGGTTAGTAATAAAATTTAGAGTGTAAACCCAGATAGAATAGCCTCTAGTGTAGATCTTAGTAGTAATAGTAAATACTTTAATAAGAACTTAAAAGATTAAAATAAGGAAAGATTCTATATAAATAGCAGTTAGATATAGATTAGTTAATTCTAAACTATAGGGAAGTTCTATTTTAAAGGGGTATTTATACTCTATATAGCGAAAAAGAAGCTAGTTAATATTCTAGTATCTAGATATAGATTTTGCGTGGTAATATAACTAAACGTAGAGATAATAGTGGGGGCTCCAGATAGAATTCTCTTTTCTTCTTAATAGTCTATTATTCTGAAATTGGTTTGTCTGAAGCTAGAGTTTAACAGCTGGAAGAGCTTAGCATTTCTATTAAGTTTGGTATACTCTCGACATCCCTTAAAACTCTGTAGGAAGGAATAATTCTCACGCTAGGTTATACTTATAACTATAGTAAGTCTCTAAAGTAAACAGCCTCTAGTTAATAGAATAATATAGATAAGGAAAGTCAGCAAAACAGATCCGTAACTTCAGGATAAGGATTAGCTCTAAGGATTAAGTATATTAGATTTTAGGTGGACAGCCTGGAAGCAAATTACTACTAGCTAAGTAACTAACTGGAAGCTTCTAGCATTTAAGTCCTAATACTTTTAGCAGGCTTCAGCTATCTAGCATATAGTTAATAACTAACTTAAAATTAGTATAGATAAGGAGAATCTAACTATCTAATTAAAATATAGTATTATAATAACTAGAAAGTGGTATTAATATAATATAATTTCTACTTAATACTCTAAATATTAAAGTGAAGTAATTTAACTAAACGCAGGTAAACAGCAGAAATAACTATAACTTAACTGAGAGGGTTATCAGAGTAGCACTGAAAAGGTAACTACTAGTGGAGCTTTACGCCCTACGATACTATCAAATTATAGAAACTTCCTAGAATTTTCTACTACCACAGCTAGCTAGAAACGGCCAGTATAGCACCCAGATTAGCAGCCTAGAGGATAGTAATAACATAACTAGTATAGGATAATTACGTAGCTAAACCTTATATCCCCCCCCCGGGGGGGATAGGGATACAGTTTAACAACTAAATAGCAGTAGGTCTGAAGGATACTATAGTATATATCCAAATTTAAAATATAATCTACAGCAGGCTGAAAAACTAGCACCTACATATAAGCTCTTAAGGTAACTAAATACCTCATCATCTAATTAGTAACACATATAAATAAATTAATAAGATTCCCACTATCCCTATCTACTATCTAGTGAAACTATAACTAAGGGAATAAGTTTAGCAGAATCAGTAGAGAAAGAAAACTCTAAACAGTTTAATAGGGTCTATAATACACTAGAGACTTAAGCCTCTAGCATATTAGTCCAGTAGCTATATATTACAGGTGGCTGCAGGCGAGATAACTTAGTATAGAGAAACCTATAGGACATAGAGATACGCTTATAGTAATCCTGTAGCAAGCTCCCAACTTTTAGAAGCTATTATAACGCACAGTAAGATGTCAGCCCTACTGGAGATAGCAGGACTTAAGGTATATACTAATTCTGAGCGAAAACCTACTTCCAACTGGAATACCTATAATATAAAAGTTAGGGAAACCTCGAGAGAGGTTAGCATCCCTCCATCCGCTTAGGCAGCTACAGGAAGCAGTAAATAGTTAAGCTTAACTCTAGTTTAATATTATAAAAAAACATAAGAGGTGTAAAATAGGTAGGAACTTTAATACTAATAAAATATTACTACTCTTATTATTTTTTTACTTATTTAATAAAGTGGAGCTAGATTTATATCTAACTTCTAGTTTTAAAATCCTTCGCAGGCTAATCTAAGTTAAAAATATTATTAAGTGGGAAGTTTAGCTAGAATAGTATATCTATTAAACTATAATGTAAATATCCTAAGGGGGGTTTATAGAGAATAGAAATCTCTAGTAGAATAAAAAGGTAAAAATTCTCTTAATTTTAATTTTCAGTGTGAATATAAACTATAAAAATGTAGCCTATCGATCTTTTAGTCCCTCGAAATTTAAAGTTAGAAATGCTAGAAAAGTTACTATAGAGATAACTAACTTATAGTAACTAAGCATTTATAGTAACATCACTTTTTAATCCTTTAATATTAACTTTTCCTATTATACTAAAATAAAATTCAGTAAGCGTTAGATTATTTACCCACTAGATATTAATCTCTGAAAGTTTACTATTAGTGGGAATAGTTAGTCCCTCCCTCTGGGGAGTTACTAGCTAGTCAATACAGCAGACAACCTACAGATACTATATAACGATACAACCTAGTTCGGGGGAGGCTATAAAGCTGTAAGACTTTATACTAATCCTGAGGGGAGTACTACTAGAGCGATCTAGTAGATACTTCTGTAGAACGCAGAAAAGTATAAATAATACTCTCAGAGGCTACTTAAGGGATATATTAGACCCTTAGGAAACTAAGTCCACCTATAGAGAACCTGCAGCTTAAAGTAAGTAGAAAGTATATATATAAGCTATAGGAGGAAATACCAATAGTAAGCCTAATAATATTATACTATAATAAGGATATTATTTACTAAATTTAGTATCTATCTAGCAAGGAGGGTAACTACGCTTAGCAGATATATACTATATATAGCAGCATAATATAATTAAATAGGAAATATAAGCTAAGTTTAGATTATTATGAGACAGGTTAGTTTTACCCTACTAATAACCTCGTCGTAATAGTAATTAAGCTTAGTATAAGAGGAACTACTTATTTAGATAATTAGTTTTTACAACTATCCAACCAGACAATACCGCAACACTACTATCTGCTAGATAATAACTAAACACCTCTAAGTCAGAATCTATACCAGAACGCAATAATACCTCCCACACATACAGATAAACACAAATAAGTTTCAGTTTAGTATCTTAGTAAGTAATTACTTTACTGCCTTCAAAATGGGTAATAGTATTTCATAAATTATAATTTCAGTATAAGTAAAGTTAAATCCTTTACAGATAACTTAGATATATAAAAGGATTCTATAAATAATAGAGTAACTTTATTATTATAATCTACTGAGAGTAAATCCTTCTTTACCTTAATTTCCTTATAAACCTGGAGGCTTATAGGCCAGGAGTGCGCGAGGGAGACAGCTAGCTGGCGCCCGGATAGGTTATCTGCTAGTTTGACGAATTTTCCTTTTTCAAGACATTTAAATACCCTACAAAAGAAACTAACTTTCTAGAGCGAGAATATTTACAGTCTTCAAGATAGTAAGTACCCTATAATTTAGCTAGTTAATAAACTAGATCTCTAAGGGTGGAACCTACTAATATAGCTAGTACCCTATAAAACATCTCTAGGATTCAATAAATATACTAAAAGAAATCTTAAAAATTAGTAAGTACCCTACAAAAAAGATCCTAAATACCCTATAAAAAAGATCCTAAATACCCTACAAAAGAATTCCTAAATACCCTACAAGATATCTCAAATACCCTACAAAAAAGATCTTAAATACCCTACAAAAGAGATCCCAAGTACCCTACAAAAGAGATCCCAAGTACCCTACAAAAGAGATCCCAAGTACCCTACAAAAGAGATCCCAAGTACCCTATAAGATATCTTAAGTACCCTACAAAACATCTCAAATACCCTACAAAAGAGATCTTAAGTACCCTACAAAAGAGATCCTAAGTACCCTACAAAAGAAATCTCAAATACCCTACAAAAAAGATCCTAAGTATCCTACAAAAGAATTCCCAAGTACCCTATAAGATATATTAAGTACCCTAAAAAAGAGATCCTAAATACCCTAGAAAAGAGATCCCAAGTACCCTACAAAAGAGATCCCAAGTACCCTACAAAAGAATTCCCAAGTACCCTACAAGATATCTCAAGTACCCTACAAAAGAGATCCCAAGTACCCTACAAAAGAGATCCCAAGTACCCTACAAAAGAGATCCTAAATACCCTACAAAAGAAATCTCAAGTACCCTACAAAAGAGATCCCAAGTACCCTACAAAAGAGATCCCAAGTACCCTACAAAAGAATTCCCAAGTACCCTACAAGACATCTCAAGTACCCTACAAAAGAGATCCCAAGTACCCTACAAAAGAGATCCCAAGTACCCTACAAAAGAAATCTCAAGTACCCTACAAAAGAGATCCCAAGTACCCTACAAAAGAATTCCCAAGTACCCTACAAGACATCTCAAGTACCCTACAAAAGAAATCTCAAGTACCCTACAAAAGAGATCCCAAGTACCCTACAAAAGAATTCCCAAATACCCTATAAAAGAAATCTTAAGTGACCTATAGAAGAAATTCCTAGAACAGCCATAGAGCCTAGCGGTATTTATATTTAAATTATAACGTTTTTTCAGGAGGCTATAACACTTAAAAGTCTGTATTTATAGTGGCTGCGACTGCTGAGAAAAATGTATTTAAAATTTTTAAGTTTAGGTAAAAGTCAGCCTAAGTACCCTACAAAAGGAATCTTAAGTACCCTATAAAAAGGAATCTTAAGTGCCCTATAAAAAGAAATTATAAGTATTCTATAAAAGGAATTAATT
>MASP02000715.1:0-151869 GCA_001693025.2 Colletotrichum lindemuthianum | reverse complement strand
GAAGATTAGGACCGAACGCTGTAGGATATTATGGTTTATTACAAGCTTTTGCGGATGCTTTAGTTAACTTACTATTATTAGTAATAAATCTAACTCCTTAATAATAAGGATAACTTAAATAATAAGACTTTCGAGATTAATAAGAATAATAACCTCTTTTTAATTAGAATTAATAGTGTGAATTTTCTACTTTACTTCCTATAATATTTCTTCTATATATCAACTTTATAAATGATTACTAAGAAACTAGATCTCTCCCTATTAATATACTAATAGCTAAGAATATAACTAATTTAATAAAGATATATAACTTTAAGATAAAATATAGAGGAGCCCTCTATAATATCTTTAAATTAAAGATTTATATTTTTAGAGATTATTATCTGAAGTTAGATATATCTAACTATATATAAACTAGAGGTTTTTTAATTATACTAAGAAATCAAGCTTTTAAATACCATTTTAATTATTTTAATAATCCTCTTAATTCTATAATATTTTATAATATAGCCTAATATATTAAGAACTACTTTAAAAGTAATAAAAGTTAATAAATTTACCTTACTAACTAGTATAATATGATATTTAGAAATGTTATTACTAATAATCTAGATAAGATAAGAAAGAAGATACTCAAGATCTTTTTTACTAAACTAATATATATTTAATAAACTTTCTCTTTTAAATAAAATACTAATTTTAACTTCTGAAATTACCTCTTAAGTATATACTAAGGAGTATTAGAATACTAGTTAACCCTCTTTAGCTCTATAGTTATATACTAGAAAGTCTATAACTAATTATAATCCACAGTTAGTATTACTATAAGCCTCTCTCCCATAATATCTTAATATATACTTAAAGATACTAATAACTCTAAAGAATCCTTATTAATTAATATAAATTAATACTAAACTAACTTAATATATAACTTACTTTATAGCTCTTACTAAAGATATAGATATAACTATTAAGAATACTCCTAAATATTATTTAGAGGAGAGTATTACTTAATCCCTACTATCCTATATAGCTAATTTAATAAAAAATACTATATATATAGTAAAATTAATTACTAGTTAATAAGATACTTTCTTAAGGAGAGAAGAGACTCTTATAACTAATATAAATCTAACTTCTATATAATAAATATATTAATACCTACTTATTACTACTTCCTTATATAGTATAAGGAAGTAGAAAGCTAAAATAATAACCTTAAAGATATTTATAAAATTAATATTAAGAATAATATAATAGTATATTACTTCTAAAACTATTAACTTAAAGATTAACCTAAAAGACTAAATCCTCTAAATAATATTTTAAATAAGTTTATAATATTTTACTTTACAAAATAATTTATACTTCTAGATAGTTAAAAGATTATAAGGAACCTCTAGAATTAAGTAGTAATTTATATCCTAATAAAAGAAGATAATATAATTAAGGAGATTAATATTCTAATATTTATATTTATTCTTAAAAGATATAATTTAAATATAGTTTTCTAAGGTATTTTACCTAATTGAAATACTACTAACTATTTTATAGCTAGTTACTTCTAGTTTAATATTCTAAAATAAATTATCCTTCCGTCTATTTTCTTAAACACTTCTAGAGAAAAATTAATTTCTATTTATTTTAGAGAAAGTAAATTCATAAAAATAATAAATATAGTTAATATACTTATATTACTTAATATAATAATATTCTATATAATCCCTTATAAGATTCTGTTTCTATTATATTTTACTAATATAGATTACTTAGATATTAATTTTTAATAATATTTATAACTAATTATATTAAAATAAGAAAGTTATCCTAGTTATATATAAATAGGAATATCTATAGATATTATTAGATAAAGAGGAGATACTTACTTCCTTATACTTAATAGAGAGTAAGATCTAGAGACTCTATTATCACTTTAAATATCTATTTATTATATATTTTTAATAAATGCTCTATAAAGCTAGATATTTAGTTAATTAAGAAATTCTTATAACTTTTAAAACATACTACTACTAATACTTAATATATAATACTACTTCCTCTTAATTTAGATTTATTCTTTATAATAATATTAATTTTGACTTTAAAATTATTATTAATATCTTTTACTTTAAAAGTAACTATTTTATTCTCTATATTATTAATATAACTATAGCTTTTAATATAACTTAATTCCTACTTAATATTTCAGTAAAATTAATATAGAAAACTTTTAAGATATACTAAATTAATATTTACCTAGATTTATCTAATTTTATCTCTACTAATATTAGAATAAACTTCTAATCTGAAAACTTTTATTCAGAAGCTAAAATAATAAACTTAACTATAAGAATTATATCTATTAAAACTTATAATAATATTGGTAAGATAGAATATTATTATATTCTTCTCTATTATATATATAAGATCTACTACTAAGAATACTTATTATTATCGTGAGAATATTACCTCTAGGCTACTTATAAGTTAATAAATAATATTATTAGTCTAAATCATTTTATATTTATACTCTTTATTTTTAGAGTCTACTTCTAACTTACTAAGGATTCTACTCTATCTCTAGAGATAGCTTTATAAATATAAATAATCTAAATAGTAACTAAAACTATCTACTATAAATATATAAAAAAGACTATTAATATTATTATAGTTACTTATAACAATTCTAATATATTATAAGTTATAAGTTTCTTACTATAGTTTCTTATATATATATAATAAGAAAAGAAAAATTAGTAAGATTCCTTCTGTCTACTTCCTATCTATAGTGAGATATATATTATTAATCTCCTTTATAATTCTTAAAAACTCTATTTAACTACTATAAAAATATACTATAAAAATATACTATAAAAATATACTATGAAAATATACTATAAAAATATACTATAAAAATATACTATAAAAATAATAATATTTCTCCTTAACTATTTATTTTAATATAAGTATAAGAATACTTTTAATATAGATATAATAATAGTAATATTAATAAAGCTGGAGATCCCTCTTAAAAAATCTTACTTATTCTAATCTCATCTCCTATTATTTTTAAACTTCTAAATACTCTAGAGATATTAGAAGATAATAATATCCTCTCTCTTTATATTAAAAATAATATATTACTACCTTCTAATAAGAATAAATATAATAAATATTAGAGGATAATAATATTATTCCTTAAACTCCTATAAACTTTATTTAATTAGTTTACTTTTATATAATAAGAAAGTAACTAAAAAGACAATTTTATAATTTTCCTTATAGTTAAGAAAGAAGCTAATTTAGCTTTCTCTTAATTTCTCTACTAAAAAGGAATTATTACTATTTCTAGTTTTCCTTTTCAAAAGTTAATAAAAAAAGAAGTAGGAAATATTATTAATAATAATATAATTCAGATTATTTAATATAATTTTATTCTCTATAAAAACTATATTATTTTTAAGTTTTAAATTATTAATAAAATTAAGAATAAGAATGGTAACTAAGTATATAAGAAGTTAAAATTTACAATCTAAAGTTTTAGAGATAATAAGAAACTTATAATTCTTATTTAGTTTCTTATAATTTAGAGAAGTAACTAAAGATTAATTATAATTATTACTTTTATATTAATAAAAAATAAAAGTTTCCTCTTCTAGCTAAAAGATATTATTTAAATTTATATTTAAATTAAAACTAAACTTATAAGATATATTATAACTAAATTACTTATTCAATTTAAAGATTAATATCTTTTAGGATTTATAATAATAATTATTAAACTATTTTATAGTTTAGCTAAAATTAATATTTACTAGTTGGTAATATATTTAAAATATTATAAAAAATAATTATATATAAAAATATCTATTTATAATTTTTACTTCTTTATTTCTTAACCTAATAATAAGGTATTTAATATAATTAGTATATAAATTAATAATATTTCTAATTTTTCTAATATCATTTTTATTTAATAAGAGAATAAAACACTAGTAAAAACTTTCCTTATAGTAAAATTTAAGATCTTCTTTATAAAATTAATATTATTAATATTTAATAGTAATATATTCTCTTTTTAAGATAAAAACTTTCTTCTTAAGTAAAAGAATTAAAATTATAAATTTACTATAATTAATATCCTGATAAATTCTAAAATATTTAAAACAAACTATATTAAATAATATATATATAGAATATATATTATTTTAATTTACTCATCTGAAATATTTTTTAACTTCTTATATATAATATAATAATAATAATCTTCTAGTAATAATATTATTATTTTTAATAAGTATATTAAATAGTAAATAGAATATTTAGGTTAAAAGTTAATTCTTATCTTTCTTAACTTCTCTAAAGTATATCTCTATATCTTTATAGATAGCTTCTTTACTAATAATTCTAACTTATTATCTTAATTTAAATTTATAATAATTCTAAGCTAAGAGATAGCTATTAGTAAAAGTAAGTTTATAATTTAAAGTAATTTAATTTATTACTTTTTAACTAAAAGTAAAAAAGTAATTAGAAGTATATTTATTTTAGAGATTTATTTTATAGTTACTAATATAGATATTATATATATTATTATCATATCTTTATAAAAAATTATAGTTTATTATAATTTTCCTTCTATTTCTATAATTATTTATACTAATTTATACTTATTATATCAATATCTTATAAAATTTAATATTATAAAAAAGAAATAACTTATAATTAATATTATAGCTTTAAGGTAATTATATAAATATTAAGAATTTTATAAAATATAGTAGATTAATAATAAGGATAATCTTATTAATATTTTTACTAAAAAGTCTCTAAACTATACTCTAGAGAGATTTATTAATATAAATAATATAATAGTTTATATAGAGAGATAGATTACTTATTTAGAATAAAAAGAGGGAATTTAGAAAATTATTTAGTTAAAAAATATAGATTATTTAATTAATTTTATTTTATATATAGAGATATAGTATACTATAGTAAAAAAGTAAAAAAGAAGTTTACTACTATTGATAGTATAATAACTATAAAGCTATTAAAACTTTATAATATACTAACTATATAGTGTAATTTAGTAGTAAAGATTAGCTACTAGTGATAACTAACTACTAATTATTACTATCCGCCAGGCAATTAGTAACTAATTACTTAGGATATCTAGATCTAGCCTATATATAGCCTATAGGCTACACACCACAAATATTAACATCTTTAACTTTATTAGTATACTATATATAATAATACGTATGACGTACTTTCCCCTAGTGAAACTAATATTAACTTCTTATAATTTCTCTCTTTAGTAGAATATAATATATAAGAAACTATATTATATTTATACTCTTAATAAAACTAGTAATACTCTATATAACTAAGTAGAACTTTATATACTATAAAAATTTCTATATTAAGTAGCTATAAGTAGAATTAAGCTCTAGAGATCTTACTAGTCACTTGAGATTTAATTAGTATAAATCCCTCTCCTGAAGCGTATTTTTCCTGTTAATAGTCGTTATATAAGTCGCCCGTGGGGCCGTTAGCAAGCCTAGTGGACGCGTCGCCCCCGCGAGGCACGCGTAAGGTCAATTGTAACGCTTATTCGTCATGTTCTGTGAACACCTGGCGAAAAGTCGAGGGGCTGGAGAGTGCTTTGATAGACTATTTTTCCATCGCGGCACAATACGCGACACCCCTTCCGGTCCCCCAATGGCATTTTTACTCTTCCAATCTTGTAATAGTACCATTCCGGCTAATATATTTGCCTCGTTCAGTTGAAGCTCACCTATGCGCCTCTCCGGTTATTACTTCACTGCGCAAGCGACAACTCTGCATCATCAGCCATTTGTTGTACGCACATCTAGACAGCGTGTACTACTACGTTCACGGGTCAGCCCTTACTACCCACCCAAGGCCCTCTTCCGCTTAACTGTCAATCATGCCCGCCAAGAAATCACGGAAGTCCGATGCCGTACGGCAAAAGTCGCGACACAGCGATGTCCAGCGTATGTCCTCATCTGGCTTCGATGGAAACCCTCTCCATAGTGAGCACCCCGGAGCGCTCACATGTAGCAGCTGGAGATCCAATTCCCAACCGAGGAAAGAGGCGTTACCGACCCGGTACCGTCGCGCTGAGGGAGATCCGTAAATACCAGAGCGGTACTGAGCTTCTCATGCGCCGACTCCCCTTCTCTCGCCTGGTATGTTAATGGTCTATAATGTTCCGACGCGGGCTCCTGACTCGACGTCCAGGTGCGCGAAATTGCCGAGTCAGTTAGACCCAGAGGCGAAGCTATGCGATGGCAGTCGCAGGCAATACAAGCCCTCCAGGAAGCTGCCGAAGCGTTTCTTGTCCATCTGTTCGAAGATACAAACCTCTGCGCCATTCATGCGAAGCGAGTCACGATCATGCAGAAAGATATCCAGCTAGCGAGACGGATTCGAGGTGTTTGGGGGGGCTTAGGCTGAAGCGGCTTGCGCTGCATATTCTTGCGCTTCCGGAGTCTAACGGTGTAGGTTCGTGTTTCTCTACTGAAGTTCTCAATACCCGTAGCACTTCTGGGCTCAGGTGGTTTCGAGCAAGAGATCAGACAGGCGTTGGTGGTAGCATTGAGATTGGCCACGTTTGACAGCTCAAACGTCATTTCTACGAATATTTTATCCTATGCGCAGCCCCCGAAAGCCATTGTTCCATGGAGCATTATGCCTCGTCGGCAAGGCACGTCCTCCCACCATGTCCCTTCCTAGTACCGGATCATTCAGGCAACAGAGATACTGGGACTCACGGTGCGATGGAAATCCTAGTTAATATGGATGGATATACCTGTTAGATTGAGAGAGATGTATCTATAGTAAATACTTTCCAGAACTAAATTTGTATACTCTTAAGAAGTATTAAGGCTATCTCTAGCTGTTAGTTTCGCTATACTGTAGGGTAAATGATAACTGTACGTGCTGCCATATACGTGGTAGTATACCCTCCACGTCCTACAGGTAATAGGTGCCAGCTATATCAGAAATAACGTATTTGAGCGGCATAGTTTGCATTATTTGAACCTCATGTTGCACGTAATTAGGGGGCAAAATCTGGTGTATATTCTGTGTAGCTAAACTTAACCCCACGCACCATGCAAGGCTCCATTTCGACTAGTTTAAGTGGGGTAAGGCCCAAAGAGATGCCGTAAGTGCCTGAGGCTAAAATAATGCAAACTCTACCACTTAAATATATTATTTCTAATATATCCCTCCAGCCTTAAAAGCTGTATCTATAAATTAGCCTCTTTAAATAAAGTTAGTTTAAATACTTAATTTATATCTTACAAGAAACTTCTATTATAGTTTTATTATTTTTATTAAATCTTTATCCTTATAGTAGGAAAAGTAGTATTATTTACAGGCTATTTAGATATTTCTTATTATTTAGACTAAGGATACTTTTTAGTATTTTAGGTATTTTAGATATTTTTAAGTTTTTTTTTAATTATATTATTATTAGATTTAGAGTTTATAATTTCCAACTAGTAGTTAAAGATTTTATTAAAGTTTTTAAGTACTAGTATAAATAGCTTTTCTTAAAGTTTCTCCTTTTACTATATTTTCAAATACTTCAACTAATTTATTATACTAATTTAAATAATAAAAATACTAAACTAATAACGTGAGAGAGACTTTATAAGACTATTAACTATAAGGTTTCCTAAAAATATATACTTAACTTCAAAATATTCTCATTAAGCTTCTTATTATAGTTAGTAATTATAAATATTTATATATTATTGCTTTATATATAGTTATATTATTTCAGTAGTTATAAGGTATATTATTAACTAATTATTATACTAGATTCAGACTACGAAATAAAGCTTATATATCTTATATCTACTAGAAATATTAGTTATAAGATTTACTTACAGTATAGTAATAAGGTAGCTAGTAAAAATAGCTTCTTATATTACTTAAAATAATACTAAACGTTTTACTTTAGCTATAAAAATAGTAATAATATCTTATTTATTAGCTTACTATACTGTCAGGCTACTAAAAAGATATATAATATAAGTCTGAAAGCTTTTTTAATTCTTACTATTATCTATAAAGCTAGCATCTATAGTAATAATAAGGTTATTTTAATAATTACTAATTCTACAGCTAAACTTAAGATAAAGGTCTTTAGTTTTACTAAGATACTGAAATGGACGCCAGCCGCTTAGGCTGAAACAACTAAATAAATAAACAAAATAACCTCCCCTAAGTCTAATCCTTCGACAATAGAAAATAGGGGGAAAAGTCTAGAGAAATATATAAAATAAAGAGTATTATATTTGCAGATCTACGGCGTAAATAGCGTCTTAATCGCAAAAGTAGTACTTCAGATTGTGAAGGGTAGTATAGTATGTAAATTCTGTATATCTGCTACTATTATTCCTAAGTCTGGTACTATAGATATAGGCTAACAGCCTGTGCGTACATACTACTTATATAACAACCGAGGCTTTTGGCCGAGGCCCTAGCCTATCACAATACTATATTATTAACTTAACTTTAACTTAGTAGTTATCTGTAGAATTCTGGTTAAAATAGAATAATTAGCTAGCTATAAAGGTAATATCTGGTTTTATTATAATTATAATATAATTAATAAAGCTGAAATCTTATTAGTAGTATTTAATTTCTATATAGAAAGCTTACTTATACTATAGGAGAAATTCTTTAAGTTTAAGGGAAATATTAAACTATTTTATATATTATATATATTTTATAAGATACTTAAGAAGCTTTCTAATATAAATTACTTAAGAAAGCTATAGCTATTTTATTATTTAAATTTGAATAATCTTAATATTAAGGAACTATAATAGATTTTTACCTTTCTTAAAGTAATATTTCTTTTATAGGTTTACTAATAGTATAAATACCTTAGATATATCTTCTAAGGGGAAGGAAAGGAAATAATTATTAATATAAAAGAAGAAGATAATATACCCCTTAAGCTAGTAATATAACCTTCCTACAGTAAACTTAAAACTAAGGTATTTAAAATTTACCTCTAGATAATACTACTAAAAGAAAGAAAATCTTTATAAATTATAAAGTATTTTATTTAGATAGTAAGTCTTTCTACACTTTTAATAACTAAATAGTATCTCTATATAAATTACCTTATTAAGTATTGCTTAAATAAAAGTATTAACTATATTATACTTAAGTAGCTTAAAATTAAAGTAATTAGTAATTAGTATAAGAATTCAAAAGAAATATCGCCTAAAGTTACTATATAGATTTTACGGTTATCTTATAGCTATTAGTGTCTATATATAATAAGCTAAATCTTAATTTTAAGAATAAATTTATATTTATTAAGTTTATAAACATAAACCTAGTGGTAATTCAGAATTATTAAGGTTCTTATAAAAGGTTTATTAATCTTACTTTAGAAGTATAATTTAATATAACTTCTAAGATAAACCTTTTCAGCTACCACTATAGCGTTAGTATATAAATAAGTAAATACTACTAAGTAAAATATATATAGTAAGAATAATGTTTACTATAAAGTATCTAAAGTGAAAGTTTCTACTTTTCTATATCTTAAGTACTTTCTAATATCTTATTTACCTTATAGCTGAAGTTTATTTTTCAAACTTATGATAACCTTCTAAAGTTCTTTTAAGGTTTAAACTTTAGAAACCACCTTTAGTTAATAACTTATATAATTCTATAGCTATAGGTAGAAGTATCTAGAAGTATTTTAAAATAACTAAAGGATACTATTTAAAATAGTAGCTTTAAATAAACATCTTCCAGTTACTTTAGTATAGTATTTTATCTATTTCCTATATTTAACTTTCTCTTGGAGTATTTAATTTTCTTACCCCTCTATAATTTTATTTATATAAATAAGATTATAGGAAATATATAGAAGGTAACTTTAGAGAAATTGATAATATAAACTTTATAGCTTTATATGAAGCCTCAGAAAGCTTAAAGTTAGCTTTAATATAAATATAAGATCTTAAGCTTTTATAGCTACCTTCCGCATCTTTGGTATAAATAATCTAACTAAAGTCTTTACTTAAGCTTAAGTAAGTATTGAAGTTAGCTTTATATAACTTTACTATAGCTTATTACTTTTATAACTAACAAGAAACCTTATTGAAGTTAAACCTTATAAAATTATCTTATAGAGAGGCTAAATTTCTATAATAAATACTATCTTATTAAAGGAGATATTATAAGTTATAGTAACCTTATTTTGCAAAAGGTTCTATACTTAAAATTAGTTAGTTAAAGTATAGCTAACTAAAAAGCTAATAAAAATATATTCCTTAAGGGAGGTAAAATAGTTATATTTAAGTTTTATATTTATAGTAAGAATAAAATACTTACAGCTATATATATAATAGTAAGCTAAGTTTAACCTTATAATACTATCGTTTTGAGTAATTTTATGAAGTTTCTAGTATAATATTTACTAGCCTAAAAGGTTTATTAATATACAGTTATAAAAAAATATTACCACTTATAAAGTTTCAGGCTAGAAATTATAAGGTAGTTTGCTTCCTTACCTTATAGCTTTTACATAAGCTTTAATAATAGCTTTAATATACTTTACATCTCTATTTTAGCTTTATATATATAGTGTGGATAACTTAAGGTAAATATCTTAAGTAGTTAGAGTGGCTTTTAGCTTCTTATATTTAGAAACCTTATTATTATATTAAAAGCTTTTAATATTAATATTATATTGGTATTTAAGAAGTAAAATAAAGTTATTAAATACTGCGGTTATAATAGCTTCAGTATAATCTATAAGATAAAAGTTCTATAAGTAGTTAGTAGTTCTCTATATAAATATTTAAGAAGAGATATAGCTATTATACCTTTAGTAGTAAGGGTGAAAGTGAAATATAATATACACTCCAGAGGTAGTATATAAGGTATTTTTATATTTTATATAGTAAATAATCTATTTTATCTTACCAATACCGCAAGCTTTATATATCCCCCAAATAGGCTAATATTTATTGTACTTTAAGTAACTATTAGTAATATAAATACCTATATAACTGAAATAAGGTAATTAAGAAGCTTTCTTCCAAAATATCCTAGCTATTAATACTATAGTTATTTATTACCTTGTAGGAACTTTTAAATAGTTTCTATAATATATTTCTGGTGGTAATAATATTTAGGAGAAAGCTTATATTATTGCTAGTTATACTATACTATAGGGTATACGGTAACTATACACGCTGCTATATATATAACAGTATACTCTCTAGAGCCTACTAGCTATAGATACCTAACGTCTGGCGTTAAATATAGCCTAATAGTATAGTAATTAGTAAGTAATTACTATACTATAAATCCAGAGCCTTATATAGTATTATATACTATACAATATAGTAATAATAATAATAGATATTAGAATACCAGTTTATATTTATATAATAAGATTATATATAGTATATAACAATCCTAATAATTAAACTAATACTAATTAGTAGTTAACCTAACTATACTACTATACTACAGATTAGTAAAACTTATTATATTAGAAGAAGTAATTATAAAACCTTATATCTAAGGTTTATATAAGGTAAAAGATTATAAGATCAATTACTTAAATACCTTAGATTCTTTCCACTCTAGAATTCTACTAGAAGCCTCTAAATATATACTAATTCCTTAAAGAGATTATTATAAAGAAATTTAAATTTATATTCCTACTTTAGTTAAGTTGAGGTATTTCCTGCAGCTATACTAAGAAGTTTAAATTTATATTCTTATCATTACTAACTGAAGTATATTTAGTAAATATAATAACTTTCTTTAGGTAATACTAAATCTTTTTAATATTAGAGATTTATAGTATCTTTAATCTTAACTTCTTAAGAAACTTATATAGCCTCTTGAAAACTTTTTCTCTATTTCTCTCTATATAAATCCAGTTAAATTAATAATTCTTTTTTTCCCTATACCTTTTTAGCTTTTATAATAATATTTAAATTAACCCCTTTAGACTAAATATCTATTAAAAGTATCTCTATATTAGTAATAATCTAACCTTTATATATTTCTATATTAATAAAAATCTGTTTTTATGTAAACCTAAAGTATTTTAAATAAATATAAGAAATTAACTATATTTTTATTATTATAAATAACGTTAGTAAGATTAATATATATTTAGAATACTGTAAGAGTTATAAGTAAGGGAAAGGTAAGCAGTAAAAGGTAGATCTCTGTAGGTTGTAAGATTTTAACTTAGTAGGCTAACTAGTAGTAGCTATAAGAGGATTTTATTCTATAGAGACCTTGTGGCCCTAGGCCTCTATTAGTTATATAATAATCCTAGTTATCTCGGCTCTATATAGACTATAGGGGACTATATTCTTATAATTATTCCCCCCTTTAGAGGCTTTAGCCTCTAAAGCCTGTAAATACTATATAGATACTTCTGATATATAATTTTACTAACTATTCGCCAGTAGTGTTAAGTTTAAATATAAAATAACAGTTAAAATAATAGTTAAGATAACAGTTAAAAATAATAGTTTGAATAGTAGTTAAAATAAGGAACTTTTAATTATTATAAGGAGAAATTACAGCTATAAGTATATTAACCTATAATATTCCTATTACTATATTAAGTTAATAGAATTTCCTATAAGTATATTAACCTATAAGGTTAATAACCTCTTAGTAAGACTTTCCTATAAGTATATTAACCTATAAGGTTTCAGTATATTAACTAGATATCTTAAAGTAATTACTAAAGTATCTAACTCCTTCTTATATACTATAAGGTATCTTATAGTAGATTAGGTATATAAGGTTTTTTATAATTAATTAGATTACTGAAGTATAGGTAAATATCTACTAGTTATCTACCTTTAAGGGGACTATTACTACTATATATTACTCTAAAGCTTTTTAGTAGTAAGTTCTCAGTTTTAGTAACTAGGTAATTATAGTAAATCCTTATAGAGTAGTTAGATTTCTAGTAAAATATATAGAATTTATTATAATAGTAAGTAGCTATAATATAGCTAAATTTACTATATATTTTATATATTAGCTAGTTTTTAAGGTAAAGTTTCTTAACTAGGAAGCTTTCTGGAATATTAAGTATTCTTTAATTTACTATACTATTAGTAGTAGTATTCTTAATACTACTGAAGTCCTCCTCTTAGAAGTTATATAGAGTCTCCTAAAAGTATTTAGCTGCTAGAGCTACTATCTTAAGTTACTAGTTATTAAACTTCTAATACTATAAATATCTCTATATTCTAACTTTAAGGTAATAGAAGAAAGTAAAAATATAAAGCATTCAAGTTTCTAGTTATAGTATATTTAGAACCCTATAAATAGTTAACTATTTAGTGTAAAATTTCAGTAGGGACTAGCTTTTATACTAAAAAGTATAAAGTATACTAAAGAGGTATAGTTTCTATAGAGTAGGGTTAGTTTATAAATAGTAAGTGAAAGCTATAAAATCAGCCTATATAGAGTTAAGTAGCATGTAGCAGTAGTTATACTATAAGGTCTAAAGGGTATATAATAACTTTATTATAGCTTACTAAATCTTTTAGATTTTAGAGGTTTATAACTATAGTATATAGCTATCTGAAATTGCTATTAGCTAATTCTTAATTTTATATAGAATAGTATCTTTATAAAGTAGGTTATATAGGTAACTAGAGGGTCTTAAGTAGTCCCTATAGTTAGGAGTAATAAATAAGGCTAGTAATAGTGATAATAGTATTAAGCTTACTGTAGGTATACTACTAAATAGGCGCTCTACTATAATCTCTATAAATAAGAACTATTATTTAAGAAGGTATATAAGCGTTATTATAGTTGCTATTATTATATTACTGGCGGCTATATTACTTAAGTTACTTATTTCAGCTGCTTGTATTAATGTAGCTAGCGTAAGGGTTACTATATACTTACTAGAGGGTATATTTTCAGAAAGTATATCTTTAGGAAGTGTATTTTCAGAGGCTATATTTTCAGAGGCTAAATTTTCGGATACTATAACTTAGGGTGTTATTATTCTTAATATAGTCGCTAAGCGGTTAGTAGGCGTTTATTATAATAAAACTATTACTAAAATCCTAATCTTACCTCCTTATAGGAAGAAGTAGAAGTTGAAAAATTATAAGAGTTATAAGTAAGGAAAGGGTAAGTAGTAAAAGGTAGGTTTCTATAGGTTGCAAGATTTCAACTTAGTAGGCTAACTAGTAGTGGCTATAAGAGAGTTTTATTCTATAGAGGCCTTAGAGCCCTAGGTCTATATTAGTCATATAATACTTCTAGCTATTCTAGCTCTATACAGACTATAGGGGACTATATCCTTATAAATACTAACTAGCTTTTTATATCTAACTAAAACTTTATAGCTAAAAGGTTTTTTAAATATTCCAGAATAAGTTTATTAAATAGCCTAAAATAATCTAGTAACTTAGTAATACTAATATAATTTACTACTTTAAAAATTACATTATTATTAATAGTTTAAAATTCAAACTAAATGGTAATTATATTTACTTAGTTTTATATTAAGCTACTTAGTAAAATAAGTTTACCTTATAGATCTATCTGGAGATTAAGGATTTTTGCTATTACATTTTCCTATTAAGAAAGAATCTCCAAAAGTTTTTAAAGTAGTTAAATAACCTTACAATAGCTGAATAATATATTTTATTATCCTTCCGTAAAGCTTAGCCTAAGGTTGAAAGCTTAATATAGATAATATCTTTACTATAGGTAATTAAAGAGAGATACCTATTACTAATATAGCAAACCTATCTGCCTATAGCCTAAGGTAAAAAATCTGTATTTTAACTTTTAGTTTTATTAGCTTTCTATTTCTCTATATCAAAGTCTCTCTAATAGTAAGAAAACTACTAAAATATAGCTATTAGCTATCTAGATAGTATAAATATCCCCTATAAGTTACCTTTTTTATTTCTTTTAATAATATATCTATTAAGTATATTATAAACCTTATAAAGTTATATAACAAGAATATAAAGTATAATAGAGGCTTTAATAATATTCATAAGTTAAAGATCTATGTATTTTATAATTACTACTTTAAGTATAATATTCTATAGTATATATAGGTAGAACTCTTTTTAATTATACTTAAAAATAATATTCTTAAGTTTTATTTCAACTACCTAAGTAGCCTAACTATTAACTTTACGTTTTACTAAATAGTCTAATAGGTTAAGAGTTACTTTAAGAATAATAAGAACTAATAACTTTATTTCTCTAAGTAGTAAAATACTATTTTTGAAATATTATTACTGAGACTTCTAATAAAAGTAAAAAGAAAATCCTTAAGCTTTTAATTTTAAAGTTTATATATATTTAAAAAGCTTTTTCTGCTAAAATCTAAATAGATAATATCCTCTGCCTCTAACTTATTAGTATATACTATAGTATATTAAAATGCCAGCCAGCTTTCTTTAGTTTTATAGTAATTTCCCAGAGTTTCTATATTTAGTTATAATCTGCCGTAAGTAACACCTTATTAATCTAAAAGCTGTAATATATATAGAATAATAGAGATAACTACTAGAAAGTGGCTAGAGACTAATTTTAGATTAACTATATATATAACTTACCTTAAGGTAACTTTTAAGATTATAGCTATACTTCTATATATCTATAAGTTCATATTTTAGGTAGCTATTATCTATTTCTAATATCTATATATAGCTATACTAATTAAAAATACTATATATAGTAAATCTGGTTATTAGTTTATAAGGTATACTTTTAAGAAGAGGTATATTTTACTTAAGAAATATAAGTTAACTACTAACCCTAAGGTATATTCTATAATAGTATACTATATCTTCCTTATTAGCTATAAAGATATTAATAGTCTTAATAATAATAACTTCAAGGCTTTACTAGAGATTAATACTAATAAAAGTATTAGTATATAATATTAAATAAATATTAACTATAAGGAGGATTATTCTATGGAATTTACCCTAGAGGTACTTTTTATATTATTTTACAGTAAGAGACTTATTATTCTCAGTAGAGGTAGAATTACTAGAATTCTCTAAGATTAAATAATAGTTTATATTCTTACTGAATATACTACTATTAGCGATAAACTTATAAATAATATTACTACCGCTATATATATCTTTACACTTAAAGGCTGCTATTTAAATACTATATTTTAAACTATTCTATTTAACTTAATACTGCTAGCGTCTTAACTACTAAAGACTTTCAGTTTACTATATTAAGATAGTTAGTTATTTTCTTTATTATTTTTATACCTCTATAAGGTAAACGAATTATAATATACTTTAGAGAAGCTACCTCTATTATAATATTTAGAATAGTTAATACACTTATACTATTTAGAATTATTATATTTTATATAATCTTCTATAATATACCCTTCTTTCTCTATCTTATAAATATAAAGTATATTAGTATTATATTTAATATTATTTATAATAAGTTCTATTAGGGTAAAAAGATTATACCTATTATTTGAAAATAGAGGTATTTATAGATACTTCTTAATAAGGAGAGAATAATTACTTTTATATATCTTATAGAGATAGAAATATAAAGATTCTACCGCTATTTCAGATATTCAGCTATAGTATATCTCTATAACATCCTCAATAAGATAAGATATTTAGTTAAATAGTATACTCTTAAGGTTTTTAAGAGATATTACTATTATTACTAAATATATAAAATAGCTTCCTTATACTTTTAGTTTACTATTTAAGGTAATATTAACTTTAAGTTTAAGATTATTACTAGTAGTATCTATATTAATAACTGAAATATACTTTTTATTATTAAAACTACAACGGCGTTTAATATAACTTAATTTTTACCTAATATATTAGCAAAAGTAATATATAAGGTCCTTAAGATATATGAAATTAATATATACTAAAGCTCTCCCAATTTTATTACTATTAATATCAATATAATTTTTCAATCTAAAGACTTTAGATTAAAGGTAAAAACTATAAAATTAACGGTTCATATTATATATATTAAGATACACTATAGTGTTAGTAAAGTAGAATATTATTATATACTTCTCCACTATATATATAAGATTTACTATATAAAGCTTCCCACTACTATTTAAGAGGTATTCTTTTAGGTAGTATATAAGGTAATTAATAGTACTACTAGCTTAAATAACCTTATATCTATATTACTTCTTTTTAGAGTATATATATTCCTCACAGAAGATTTAGCTTCCTCTCTGGATATTATTACCTAAGCTTAAACTATATATAAGACTATAGAGGAGGCTTACTATAAATACACTAAATATACTATTAATACTACTTTAGCAATATATAATAGCTTTAATATCTTTTAGGTAATACTCTTTTCACTCTAAACTCTTATATATATAGCAAGAGAAAAGAAAACTAGTAAGGATTATATTCTCATATTACTATCCATAATAAGATTTATATTCTTAAGCTACCTTATAGCTTTTAAGAGTTTTAATTAATAGCTATAAAATAATAATTTAAAGGTAATAAATAAAGTATTAAAAATAATATAGTAGTAGTTATAATTTTATAAAAGCTAATACTTATAGCTTTATATACTAACCTTTAGCTAAAATAAGAATCTCTAAGTAACCTAATAGTGAATAAAAATTTATAATTTTATATAGCCACTCTAATTCTATTTGCAGCTATCCCTAAGATTCTAAATATATAGCTAATATCTTATAGTATTTCTATCTTAAGAGATAATAATATCCTCCCCCTTCAGTAGTTAGTAATATACTATTATAAACTTAAATATCTTAGATTAGACTAATAACTTTAAGTTTTATAATTTAGAGATATATAGTTAGTTTACCACCTCTAGAGTCTATCTAAAAGCTTGATTTTATAGTATACCTTATAGCTAAAAAGTAATTAGATCTAGTATTCTTACTTACCCTTTATATAAAAGATATAATTATAATATCTAACTTACTATTCAAGACGTTAATTAAAAAGAAGCTTAAAGGTATTATTAATAACCGTATTATAAAGATTATTTAATAGAATTCTATCCTCTATAAAGATTATAAGTATTTTAAGTTTTATATTATTAATAAGATTAAGAATAAGAATACTAATAAAGTATATAAGAAGTTAAAACTTATAATTTAAGGCTTTAGAGACTATAATAAGTTTAAGAGTTTAATATAATCACTTATAATTTAATAGAGCAGCTAGTAATTAATCTTAACTATAGCCTTAACTTTCCTTTAGTATGAGAATATAATTATATAGCTTTATAAGATTACTTAAGCTTACACTTAAGCTGAAATAAAGCTTATAAGGTATATTATAGTTAATTTACTT
Source organism: Colletotrichum lindemuthianum (assembly GCA_001693025.2). Lineage (NCBI taxonomy): Eukaryota > Fungi > Ascomycota > Sordariomycetes > Glomerellales > Glomerellaceae > Colletotrichum > Colletotrichum lindemuthianum. The sequence continues at coordinate 133,465 of MASP02000715.1, read as the reverse complement.
TTATATCTTAAGAGGCAGTATCCTCCGGACTTTATAATAATTATTATTAAGTTACCTTATATTAGGTACGCTATACTGTAGGGTATATAGTAACTATATATACTGCTACGTATATAGCAGTATGCTCTCTATAGCCTACTGGCTATAGATACCCAGTATCCAGCGCCAGCTGTAGCTAAATAGTATAGTAATTAGTAAGTAATTATTATACTATAGATTTAGAGTCTTATATAACGTTATATACTATATAATATAGTAATAATAATAACTAATAGTTAGAATACTAGTTTATATCTATATATAAGATTATATATAGTATATAATTACCCTAGTAATTAAACTAATACTAATTAGTAGTTAACTTAACTATTATATTACTATACTGCAGATTAGTAAACCTTATTATATCAGAAGAAGTAATTACGAAGTATTATACCTAAGGTTTATATAAAGTGAAAGATTATAAGATTTATTACTTAAATTTCTTAGATTCTTTTTATTTTAGATATTTACTAGAAGCCTCTAAATATATACTAACTTCTTAAGGGAACTACTATTAAGAAATTGAAATTAGTATCCTTACTTTAGTTAAGTTAAGATACTTCCTACAGCTATATTAAGAAGTTTAAATTTATATTCTTATTATTACTAACTAGAATATATTTAGTAAATATAATAATCCTCCTTAAGTAATATTAAATCTTTATAATACTAGAAATTTATAGAATGTTTAGTTTCAATTCTTAAGAAACTTATATAGCCTCTTAAAAACCTTTTTTTATTTCTCTTTATATAGATTTAGCTAAATTAATAATTCTTTCTTACTTTATATCTCTCTAGCCTTTATAATAATATCTAAATTAATCCCTTTAGGTTAGATATCTACCTAAGATATCTTTATATTAGTAATAACCTTATGCTTAGGTATTCCTATATGTAAGAGTGTAGCTAAAAGCCTAGGTAAGGAAAGGGAAAGCAGCAAAAGGTAGGTCTCCGTAGGTTGTAAGATTTCAACTTAGTGGGCTAACTAGTAGTAGCTATAAGAGGCTTATATCCTATAGTAGCCTCAGGCTCTATTAGCTATATAATCCTAGCTATCCCAGCTCTTTATATAAGCTATAGAGTATATATCCTTATAATTATCCCCCCTTTTACAAGCCTTAGGCTCTAAGGTCTGTAAATACTATATAGCTGCTTTTGATATATGACTTCGCTGTGCGTTCGCCGATAGTTTTGATGTTTGAATAAAATAACGGTCGAAATAACAGTTGAAATAACAGTTGAAAAAGTTAAAAATAATAGTTAAAATAATAGTTGAAATAATTGAAAATAACAGTTGAAATAGTTGAAAATAATAGTTGAAACAGTTGAAATAATTAAAATAAGTTATCCTACAGCTAATTAGGCTGTAAGGCTCCTAATAGCGGATTAGGCTAATTAGGGTAAATTAATTCTTTAGGTCTTACTAAGGTGTCTAACTTCTTCCTATTATACTAGAGACTTTATAAAGTTTCTCTAGCAGTAGGATACTGGTATATAGCTGACAATATACTCTTTAGGCTGTAACTAAGGTGTCTGACCTTATCTTATTATACTGGAGGCTTTGTGAAGTCTCTCTAGTAGCAGGATGCTAGTATATATGCCGATAATATAACTTTAGTATACTAAAGTATTAACCCTGAAGGCCTCTTTAGGGTACCCTCAGTGTAACTTTAGTAATATCCTTAGTATAGTATATATACTAACACTCTTATTAAACTTTAGATACTATAAATACCTCTATATCTAAGCTTCAGTAAGGAGAAGGTAATTATGTAAGTTTTTCAAATCTCTTATTAGTATAGTATATATACTAATACCTTCTGATTATATTATAGTAATAGCTAGTAAGAGCTTCTTTAGAATACCCTCAGTGTGGCTTTAATAATACCCTCTAAGTGGTAAAACTTCACTAGATATCCTTTTTAACTATATTTTATACAATATTTATTATAGTAGTAAGTAGCTATAGTATAGCCTAACTTACTGTATATTTTATATATAGATGTAGGTTTCTTAAGGTAAGGCTTCTTAGTTAGAGTTACCTTATTAGCAGAGTATTAAGAATAAATACAAAATACAATACAAATACAAAATACAGATACGATATAAAAATACAAATACATGTATTTGTATTTGTATTTCTTGGAATTAAATACAAATTACATTTATATTCTAAATGAATTAATATAATTCTTTTTTATTAAGTATAAATATTATATAAGTAGTTTGAATTATTTAATTAAACTTTAATATTATATATTTAATAGTAGTAAAATACTATATACTACTAGAATATCCTATAATATATTATATATAATAAATAAATTTTGACATAAATATATATATTAGTATAATATCAGAAAGTGCTTTCACTATACTACTTAATAGATAAGATAATATATAGTATAAGCATAATATCTAAATTTTAATAAAGTAATATATTACTACTATAATAGATATAGCTTTAAAATTCCCATATAAAATATTACTACTTATTTTTATTATTATATAACTTAAAGAGTATTTATAATATTCTAGAAAATAGCTATGAGTAAAAAGTATTTAGTTTTGGAATACTAGATTTTAGCTACATAAAAAACTAATTTAAATCATATAATATATATAGAATTTATAATTTGTATTTAAATATAGAAAATACAAATATATTATATGTATTTGTATGTTTTGTAATTATAGAGAAAGTATAAATAGATGTATTTGTATTTGCTGTATTTGTATTTTTGAAATATTCTGCTTATTAGTAGCTTTATAGTATATATATATTAAGCTTACGGCGGTATTAAAGCTAGTAGCCTTATTACTAGTGGCAGCCCTTTTAACGATACTACCTTAGGCCTCCTTATGGGGCCATAATATCTCCCAGAGATACTTAGCTGCTAGAGCTATAGCTTTTAGTTGCTAGTTATTAAACTTTTGGTATTATAAATACCTCTATATTCTGGTTTTAAAGTAGCAGAAGAAAGTAAATATATAAGACCGTAATGTCTTAATAGGGGTACTTGGAGTGCAGTAGATTACTAATTATTCAGCGTAAAATTTCAGCAGTAATTTCTGGCTATTATACTGAAGTATATAAAGTATATAATATAGATATAATTTTTATAGGATAGAATTAGTTAATAAATAGTAAGTAAATACTATAAAGTTAGCCTACAAAAGATCTAGTGAAAACATATAGTAGTAGTTATACTATAATATCTGGAGGCTATAGAATAATTTAGTTCTAGCTTATTAAATCCTTTAGGCTTTAGAGGCTTATAGCTATAATATATAGCTATCTAAGATTACTATTAGTTAATTTTTAATTTTATATAGTATAATATTCTTATAAAGTAGGTTATATAAGTAACTGGGGGGTTTTAAGTAATCTCGATATTTAGAGGCTATAGAAGGAGCTAGTAATAGTATTAGGTTTGCTGTAGGTATACTGCTGGAAAGGCGTTCAGCTAAAATCTCTATAAAAGAGGATTATTATTTAAGAAGGTATATAAGTATTACTATATTACTTAAGTTACTAGCGTCTATATTACTTATATTACTAGTGGCTATATTACTTATATTACTAGTAGGTAGATTACTTACTTTAGCTGCTTACGTTAATGCAGCTAGCGTAGGGGTTACTATATACTTACTAGTTGAGGGTGCGTTTTCGGAAGGCGTGTTTTTAGAGGCTATATTCTTAGAGGCTGTAATATAGAGTATTATTATTCTTAACATAGATACTAATACTAAGTAGTTAGCAGACGTTTATTATAATAAAATTATTACTAAAACTCTAGTCTTACTTCTTCAAAAAGGTAGAAATTAAAAAATTATAAGAATATAATTAAAAATATTAGTAGCGTAATAGCCACGGGGTTATTAGGGCCCTATAGTATGCCGACTATATAGTATAGCTTAGTAGTGGAGACTAGCTACTAATAATAACTAGCTACTAGTTATTATTATCTGCTAGATAATTAGTAACTAATTATTTAGAGTATCTAGATCTAGCCTATATATAGCCTATAGGCGATATATAATAAATATTAATATTTTTAAGCCTATTAGTATACTATATATAATAATATATATAATATACCTTCTCCTAGTGAAACTAATACTAATTAGTAGTTAATTTTACTATTACTACTTACTATAGATTAGTAAAGCTTATTTAGGTAGAAATAGTAATAGAAGATTATTAAGTTTTACTTAAAGTAAAGCTACTAATTTCTTAATCTGTTTAGATATTTTTAATAATTACTTTTTACTTAATTTAAAGTAAGGTAATATCTCTTTAATAATTATACTAATATATCTTAATTCTAATAGTTAGGTATTTACCTATATTTAAGATTAACTTATAGAAGAGATATTAAGAGTATTTTACGTAAGTATATTTATTAAATACCTCTATTATAAAAATTACTAAACTTCTATAGTAAAGGAATTTATAGTATTCTAAATCTCACTGAATCTCCTTATATTTCTTTTTTTCTTCTTTATATTCTTCTGTTTTTTTTTCTCTCTTTTCTTATATAATTAGTAGATATTTTCTCTCTCTGAGATTAAATTCTACCTATATAATCCTAATAGATAAGATTAATAAAGAGTAAAAATAGAATTTCCTATCTTTCTATTTATCTTCCCTCTTTTAATTTATATATTTTTATAATTTCCCTATAGTTAGGAAATAATTAGTAAAATATCTAAATTAATACAATTTCCTAGAAGATCTTTTAAAAACTTTAGTATAATAAATAATATAATCTCTTTAGAAGTAAGAATACTAATAAAACTGAAACTGTTTCTTAATAGTAAGCTTTTTAGTAAATAAAAAGTTTTTAATCTTATTATAGAGTATAACTCTAACTAGATTAATAATTAAATAGTGTGGATTATAGTAATATATATATATAATTACCTCTTTAGTAGATATTTTCTAACCTTCTTTAAAGATCATTTTAAGAACTAACTAGAGAATATATAGGCTACTATAGATAAATAAATACTTTAGTATTTATAAGATATTCTCTCTATCTATAGTATTAAAATTAATTTAGAAGGTAAGTAAATCTACTAAGTTCTTATAAATCTAATAAAGTAAGATCAGTTTATTTTATAGACTGAGGAAGAAATCTAAGAAATAGTTATAAAGTTATAGAAGTTTAAGATACTTATTAATAATTAGCTAAACTTCCTTAATAATATTATTTTTACTTAGTAGATATATTCTATAATCCAGAAGTAATAATAAAAAGTAACTTATTAAGATCTTATAAAACTTAATATTTATCTAGCTACTTTAAGAAATTAGTCTTAAGGAGTATCTTAATAAGTAGAGAGATTTATAGTTAATTTACTATTATTAGTAATAAATATAACTCCTTAATAGTAAGGATAATTTAAACAATAAAATTTTTAAGATTAATAAGAATAATAACCTCCTTATAACTAAAACTAATAGTATAAACTTTCTACTTTACTCCCTATAGTATCTCTTCTATATATTAACTTTATAAATAATTACTAAGAGACTGAATTTCTCTCTATTAATATACTAATAGCTAAGAATATAATTAATTTAATAGAGATATATAATTCTAAGATAAAGTATAGAGGAACCTTCTATAATATTTTTAAATTAAAAATCTATATTTTTAGAGATTATTATCTAAAGTTAAATATATCTAACTATATATAAGCTAGAGTCTTTTTAATTATACTGAAAGACTAGATTTTTAGATACTATTTTAACTATCTTAATAATCCCCTTAATTCTATAATATTTTATAATATAGCCTACTATATTAAAAACTATATTAAAAACTATAAAAGTTAATAAATTTACCTTACTAACTGGCGTAATATAATATTTAGAAGTATTATTACTAATAACTAAGATAAGATAAGAAAGGAAGTATTTAAGATCTTTTTCACTAAGCTAATATATATTTAGAGAATCTTCCCTCTTAAATAATATACTAATTTTAGCTTCTAAAACTACCTCCTAAATATATACTGAGGAATATTAGAATATTAGCTAGCTTTCTTTAATTCTATAGTAATATATTAGAGTATCTATAATTAATTATAATTTATAGTTAATACTACTATAAATTTCTCTCTTATAATATCTTAATATATACTTAAGGATACTAATAATTCTAAGGAATTTGTATCAATTAATATAAATTAATACTAAACTAACTAGATATATAACTTATTTTAGAACTTTTATTAAGAATATAGATATAACTATTAAGGATATTCTTAAATATTATTTAGAGGAGAATATTACTTAACTTCTACTATCTTATATAGCTAATTTAATAAAAAATATTATGTATATAGTAAACTTAGTTACTAGTTAATAAGATATTTTCTTAAAGAGAGAAAAGACTCTTATAACTAATATAAATCTAATTTCTATATAGTAGATATATTAATATTTACTTATTACTATTCTCTTCTATAATATAAGGAAGTAGAAAATTTTAATAATAATCTTAAAGATACTTATAAAACTAATATTAAGAATAATATAATAGTATATTATGTCTAAGACTATTAGCTTAAAGGTTAATCTGAAATACTAAGTTCTCTAAGTAACCTTTTAAATAACTTTATAATATCTTACTTTAAGAAATAACTTATACCTCTAAATAGTTAAAAGGTTATAAAAAGCCTCTAAAATTAAGTAGTAATCTATATTCTAATAAAAGAAAATAATATAACTAAGGAGATTATCACTCTAGTATCTATATTTATTCTTAAAAAATACTATTTAGAAATAGTTTTCTAAGGGATTTTACTTAATTTAGATACTACTAGCTACTTTATAGCTAGCCACTTTCAGTTTAATATTCTAAAATAAATTATTCTTCTCTCTATTCTCTTAAAAAACTTCTAGAGGAAGATTAATCTCTATTTATTTTAGAGGAGGTAAATCTATAAAGATAATAAATATAGTTAATATATCTATACTATTTAGTATAGTAATATTCTATATAGTTTTTTATAAGATCCTATTTCTATTATATTTTATTAATATGGATTATTTTAGTATTATATTTAATCATATTTATAATTAGTTATATTAAAATAAAAAGATTATTTTAGTTATATATAAATAGAGATATCTATAGATATTATTAGATAAAGAGAAGATATTTACTTCCTTATATCTAATAGAGATTAAGATCTAGAGACTCTATTATTACTTTAGATATCTATTTATTATATATCTTTAAGAAATTCTCTATAAAGCTAAATATTTAGTTAATTAAGAAGTTCTTATAACTTTCGAAAAATACTACTACTAATACTAGATATATAATACTACCTCCTCTTAATTTAGATTTACTCTCTATAATAATATTAACTTTAACTTTAAAATTATTATTAATATCTTTTATCTTAAGGATAATTACTATATCTCTTATATTATTAACATAACTATAATTTTTAATACTTCTTAATTTCTACTTAATATTTTAGTAAGAGTAATATAGGAAGCTCTTAAAATATACTAAATTAATATTTACTTAGGTTTACTTAATTTTATTTCTACTAATATTAGAATAAATTTCTAATCTAAAGATTTCTATTTAGAAGCTAAAATAATAAGCTTAACTATTAGGATTATACTTATTAAAACTTATAATAATATTAGTAAGGTAGAATATTACTATATCTTTCTCTATAATATATACAAGATCTACTATTAAGAATACTTATTATTATTATAAGAGTATTACCTCTAGGCTACTTATAAGTTAATAAATAATATTACTAACTTAAAAAGTTTTATATCTATACTTTTTATCTTAAAAGTCTACCTCTAACTTACTAAGAATTCTACTTTATTCCTAGAGATAATCTTATAGATATAAATACTCTAAAAAATAATTAAAACTATCTACTATAAATATATAAAAAAGATTATTAATATTATTATAGCTACTTATAATAGGTTTAATATATTATAAGTTATAAGTTTCCTACTATAGTCTCTTATATATATATAGCGAGAAAAGAAAAGCTAGTAAAGCTTCTTCTATCTACTTACTATTTATAGTGAGATATATATTATTAACTTTCCTTATAGCTCTCGAGAGTTCTATTTAATTATTATAAAAATATATTATAAGAGTAATAATATTTCTTCTTAACTATATATTTCAGTAGAAATATAAGAATATGTATAATATAGATATAATGATAGTAATATTAATAAAGCTAGAGATTCCTCTTAAGAAACCTTACTAACTCTAATTTTATTTCTTATTATTCTTAAATCTCTAAATACTCTAGAAATATTAGAAGATAATAGTATTCTTCCTCTTTATATTAAAAGTAATATACTGCCGCCCTCTAATAAGAATAAGTATACTAGATATTAGAGGATAATAAAGCTATTTTTGAAATCCTTAAAAGCTATATTTAACTACGAAAACCTCTCTTAATACGAAAGTAACTAAGAAGATTAATTTATAGCTTTCCTTATAGTTAAAGAAAAAGTTAACCTAATTCTCTCTTAATTCTTCTACTAAAAAGAAATTATTACTATTTCTAACTTTCTTTTTAAAAAATGAATAAAGAAAAAAGTAGGAAGTACTATTAATAATAATATAGTTAAGATTATCTAGTATAATTCTATTCTCTATAAAAACTATTTTATCTTTAAGTTTTAAATTATTAATAGAATTAAGAATAAAGATAGTAATTAGGTATATAAGAAGTTAAGACTTATAATCTAAAGTTTTAGAGATAATAGGAAGCTTATAATTCTTACTTAGTCTCTTATAATTTAGAGAAGTAGCTAAAGCTTAATTATAGCTATTACTTTTATATTAATAAAAGATAAAAGCTTCCTCTTCTACCTAAGAGATATTATTTAGGTTTATATTTAGGCTAAAACTAAACTTATAAGATATATTATAATTAAGTTACTTACTTACCTTAAAGATTAATATCCTTCAGGATTTATAATAATAATTATTAAACTACTTTAAAACTTAACTGAGGTTAGTATTTACTAGTAGGTAATATATTTAAAATATTATAAAGAATAGTTATATATAAAGATATCTACTTATAACTCCTACCTCTTTATCTTTTAACTTAATAATAAGGTATTTAATATAATTAATATATAAACTAATAATACTCTTAGTCTTTCTGATATTATTTTTACTTAATAAGAGGATAAAGAACTAGTAAAAACCTTCCTTATAGTAAAGCTTAAGATCTTCTTTATAAAGTTAATATTATTAGTATTTAATAGTAATATAATCTCTCTCTAAGGTGAAAACTTCCTTCTTAAGTAAAAGAACTAAGATTATAAATTTACTATTATTAATATTCTTATAAATCCTAAGATACTTAAGAAAGTCTATATTAAATAATATATATATAAAATATATATTACTTTAATTTACTAGCCTGAGGTATTCTTTAACCTCTTATATATAATATAATAATAATAACTCTCTAGTAATAATATTACTACTTTTGATAAATATATTAAATAGTAAATAGAATATTTAGATTAAGGGTTAAGTTTTATCCTTCTTAACCTCTCTAAAGTATATCTATATATTTTTATAGATAGTTTCTTTACTAATAATATTAACCTATTATTTTAATTAAGATTTATAATAATTCTAGGCTAAGAGATAACTACTAGTGAAAGTATGTTTATAATTTAAGGTAATTTAGTCTATTACGTTTTAACTAAAAATAAAAAGTAACTAGAAGTATACTTACTTTAGAAATCTATACTATAGTTACTAATATAGATTTTATATATATTATTACTATATCTTTTTAAAAGATTATAGCTTATTATAACCTTCCTCCTATCCTTATAATGCTCTATACTAACTTATATTTATTATATAAATACTTCGTAAAGCTTAATATTATAAAAGAAAAGAGGTTTATAATTAATATTATAGCTTGAAGGTAATTATATAAATATTAAGAATTCTATAAAGTATAGTAGATTAATAGTAAGGATAAATTTACTGATACTTTCACTAAAAGGTCTCTAAACTATACTCTAGAGAGATTTATTAATATAAATAATATAATAATTTATATAGAGGGATAAGTTACTTATTTGGAATAAAAAGAGGGAATTTAGAAAGTTATTTAGTTAAAAGATATAAATTATTCGATCGATTTAATTTTATATATAGAGATATAGTATATTATAGTTAAAAGGTAAAAAGGAAGTTTACTAATATGAGTAGTATAATAATTATAAAGTTATTAGAATCTTATAGTATACTGACTATATAGTATAATCTTATAGTAGAAACTAGCTACTAGTAATAACTAGCTACTAGTTATTACTACCTGCTAGGTAATTAGTAACTTATCAGGCTGGGTTCGTACTAAGTAATAGGATCTCTAAATAGGTAAGCGTTATACTATATAACTATTCAAACTTATCTTTCCCCTCACTTAGCTACTACTCTATACTGGTATTTAAGTCTCGCTACCCAGAATAACTATTATTCTAGATATTAATATTCTCTTATAGGGAACTTAATAAGCTCCTAATATTCCCCCTTTCTACTATAGTCTAATATAATCTCCCCTCTGAGAGATCCTATCCTCAGAATCTAACTATTAAAATTTAATATAAAGAAGTAATATTCTATTTCCCCTTTAGTATTTCTTATTAGTTAGAATCTAGAAGTTTATTCTAGATTCTATATTTTAGCCTCCTAATATTAAGTTCTAACTAATATTAACCTCCTAAGATATATTCTAACTATAATTATATTTTAGTTAACTTAATATCCCCCCTAAAGTAACCTATCTTCCTTAGTTATAGGAGTATTAAAAAAGCTTCTTCTTCACTTCTAACTATAGGGATTTTATATCTATTATATTTATAGTTTCTTTTTTCTTTAAAGATATCCTTCTAAATATCCTCTAGTAACTATTAGTAAGTTTCCTATTTCTTCCTATTTTATAAAATACTATTTTTAGTATTTAGATTTAGATATTATTTACTTTATAGTTCTCTCAGTTTTAGAAAACTATATTATCTTTTATACTGCTTTTATTATCCTCCCTTAGTAACTTTTAAGTAACCTCTTTATTATTAAATTATATATCCTCTATCTTAATGAAACTTTTAACTACTTATAGTTAAATTAAAGACTATTTTTATTATTTAATTTCTTAACCTTATAGATATAACTATTATTTCCTTTTATTAATAACTTTATTTTCAGGATATTAATAATAATAATAATAATATAATATCTACTTTTATTACTATTAATACTCTATTTTTACTTCCTCTTCCTACTCTAAAAAAAGAAGTAACTAAGTTTTTTTATATTACTTATAAGTAACTACCTACTAATAACTTTAATAATAATAATAATTCTAATTTTATATATTTTATTCCCTACTATTATTACTTCTATCTTTTAGCTAGCTAGAATCCCTAAGGTTTTATTCTAATATTTTACCTCTACTGTAAGATTATTAGTAAGTTTCTATAGTTTCTCTATCCTTATTATTCTAACTATCTTAGACGCTAGTAATAAATATTCTTATTATACTACTATATATAATAAAGAGTATATTTTAGTATACTTCTATTTCCCCTCTTATAAGTTACTCTTACAGCTGAGAATTTCTTTCTAATATTTTCTAGATTACTTATATTACTACCTCTTCTACTTTAGTTCTCTACTATTTTTTTAATAATTTTTTATTAGAATCTAACCTCCTCACTACTACTTATAAAGCTAAAGTAATTTTTTATATTTCTAACTCCTAATATCTCTCTACTAATTAGTTCTATAAGAGGAACTTACTAAGATATAGACTACAGCTAAGAAAACTCTCTAGACTAAAACCTCTTATACTAATAAATTTAATACTAAATATAAAACTAAAGATAAGGAAGTTAAATAGCTAACCTATAAACGCTAAATTATAGCTACTAAAACTATAACTTCTACTACTTTATAGTAAAACTACCTCTTAAAGTGAAGTCTCTAAATTATTACTACTTTTCGCCTAGTATAAAAAATATAAATCTGTATTATTAAGGTCTAGATTACTATTCTTACAAGCTTCTAAACTACTTTTCTGGAGTAATTTTTAACTTATTCTTATATTATTAATATTTTTTTCCTCCCTCAGTATCTTTCTAGTAATTCCCTCTTTCTTAATATTCTTATTATAATATATTAATAATCTTAATTTTTATTTACTCTCTCCTAAAAGTTTTAATAAGAAAAGTAATAATAATAGTAATAATATTAATAGAAGTAATAATAATAATAAAGTTACTTAATTTAGTTTCCCTCTGCTCCCTCCTTAATACTTTATATTTATATTCTCTTTAGAGTTTAATTACTATTTTTAGGTTTATTTTATTTTTCTCTAGCTTTCAGACTTAATATAAACTTCTTAGTTTTATCTTACTAATAATTTAACTTTATTATCCCTCCTATAATCTATTAATAATATTTTAGATATTTACTTTATATTTAGATCTTAATTCCTTTAAAATATAATATTAAAGTTCCTATAAGTTTTCCTCCACTCTATATTCCTTCCACTTAACTAAATACTATTAATTCTTTCAAGACCCTTTATAATCTACAATATAGTTAACTTTATATATATTATCTTCTAGATTTTTAATAAAAACTATTTAAGGTTTTAGTAGTTTTCCTCTATACTTCTCTAACTAAAATAAAGAGAAAATATTATAAATCTAATATTTTTTTTAAGATTAAGTTCAAATATTTATCTCCTATTAACTATCTATATCACCCTAAATAACCCTAAGTATTTATTAAATAGCTTTTTAGTTAGTTACTTTTACTTAATATTCTTAATAGATAGTAATATATAATTACTAACCTTAAGGTCTAACTACCTCCTTCTCTTATTATACTACTTTATATATCCCTTATTTACCTCTTCTAGTAGGATCCTAAGCTATCTATAATATAACTGAAAATATTTCACCCTCTCCTCTACTATTAGGATAACCTTAAGTTTAATTTCCTCTAGGATACTATTATAAAATCCTATCAGTAAATAACCTATTAAAATATCTACTAATATTATCCTAATAATATTATAAATAGAGATATTATAGATAAATTTAGTTATAAGTAACTATTTTACTTAGTTATCCTAATTAAAATTAACTACTACTCTCAGGAAATATTCTATATTCTAATTTTAATATTTTATTTAACTATCTATTTAGAGATAGTATATTATATTTAGTTTCCACTTAATAGCTAGTAAGTAAGTAATAAGCACTTAAAATCTACTTATAAATAATAATTCTTAATCTAATATAATAGTCTGAGGAACTCTATATTTTAGGAGAATATTATTTACTAGCAGAACTACTAATTTATCTACTATTAAGAACTCTCTAATTAGTAAATAGAGAGTATACTTAGTAAATTAGTTAATAACTACTAAAATACTATTATAGTTTTTCCCTAAAAACCCTATTAACTTAAGTAATTTAATAATAAAATCTATATTAATATATTACTATAAGCTATTAAGTATCAATAGAGATACTAATATATTATATAGAAGGTGATATTGAAATTTTAATCTTTAGTATACTATATACTAAAATATATATTCTATAATATTCTTTCTTATTAACTTCTATTAGTATATCTAGTTTAATCTCTTAAGTATCTTAGTAACCTCTAGGTATCCTCTTAAACATTTATTATAAAAAGTTATTAGCAGATTAACCTAAATTTAGTAACTATTTAGAATAATTAGCTTACTTTAGAATCTCACTCCTTCCTTATTATTAAGAGACTATTTATTACCTCTTAGTTATAATTCCTCTCTTCTTCTTATAGTAGCTTCCTTTTATATCTCTCTAATTTCCTTTTCTAATATTCCTTTTAGTCTCTCTAAAATAAGATCCTTAGAATTTATTTAAAATTCTTAACTCTAGAGGGATATTACTACTATTTAATCTGGAAACTAGTTTAGAAAGTTTTTAAGGAAAGCTATCTTAACACTCTAAATCTCTCTCTCTATTAATTAGTAATTAGATTATCTAGAGAGATTATCAGCTAGGTTTTACTTTCTTAGCTAGTAGTTAATAATATAATTAAATAATAATATATCTTATAAGAATCTTACTTATTTATTATTTAGCTGGAGTTTTATAGCTAGATATTAATAATCTAAATAGTTAGTAATAAAAATAATTTTATATTAAGAATATAAAAAATAATATTTCTATATAAATATTATTTTATAGATAGTTAGTAACTTTACCTCTAGTATCTTATATCTTAACTTTATTCTTCTTAATTTCTATGAAAAATATATTAATAATTACTACTTACTCTCTTCTAACTAGATTATTATTACCCCTATAATAAAATCTAAAGTATCTATCTTTATCTAAATTAGTAAAGTTAGGTTAAAATAATATAAAATAGAAATTTTAATAAACTTTTCTTTTAGATTCTTAAAAATCTTTATTACTCTAAAAATTATTATATTTTCCCTCTTTATTTATTTAGTTAGTTAATTAGTAAATTCAGTATTTACTATAAAATAATTCTAAATAAATTTCCTATAGAACTTTATAAATCCTAAGAAAACTTAGATCTCTCTAATATTAATAGGTACTAGCTATTTTTTAATAGTTACTATTTTCTCCTTCTTTATAATAATACTATTAGGAGAGACTATAAAATTTAGAAATTTAATAGTTTATATATAAAACTTATATTTCTCTAGATTAATATAAAATCTTATAGTAGATAATTAGCTAAATACCTCCTTTACTACTTTTATATACTCCTCCTTTATCTTTATAAAAATTAAGATATTATCTAGATAAATAATATAGATAATATCTATAAAACCTACTAGGATATTATTAATATATATCTAGAAGGTTACTAGGATATTAATAAATATAAATAGTATAACCTAATATTTAAAATATCTATATTATATTCTAAATACTATCTTTTACTTATCTCCCTCCTATATATATACCTAATAGTATATATCCTTCAGATCCAGCTTAATAAACTATAAAGCTTCTTCTAGCTAATCTAAAATCTTACTAATAAGAAGTAGAAATATTTAGTTCTTAATAGTAATATTATTAAACTCTCTATAGTCTATATATAGTTTTAGCTTACCTTCTTTCTTTAGGATAAATAGAATTAATATCCCTACTAAGCTTTAAGATATTCTAATCTATCCTTTTTCCAGTATTAATATTAAATATTATTATAATTTCTCTAATTCTTTCTCTATAAGAGAATAAATAAGGTTCTATAGGAGCTTCTTACTTTCCTCTAGCTTTATTATATATATATAAATACCCTCTTCTATTAGTATATCCACTTTTGTATATTAAAAATATAGACTTACTCTCAGTATTCTAGTAGTAACTAGATATTTCTATCCTTCTCCTTATTTATATCTCTTCTAAATTACTATTATATCACTTACTACTCCCCCTCTATTAATATTAATAAAGTTAAAATTACTAATATATACTTAGATTACCTCTTAGCCTTATTAATTATCTTAACCTTATATACTAATTTAATATTACTAATAGCTAAGAGATAAATTTAGCTTAGAATTCTCTACTCTAAATTTAATCTTACCTCTCTACCTTAGGGGATCCCTAGGATAATATTATATTTACTAACTTTACTTATTTAGAATATATAAGACTTTATTCTTATTATACTAAAATTATCTATAATCTTTATAATTATAGTATATATTCTATATTTAGACGCTACTCTCCCCTAGAGACTTAATATCTCTAGCTTTCTACTAACTTCTATAAATTTAGTATTATATAATATATTCTAACTTAGGATATTCTTATCAGTCTCTAGATTAATAAGTACTTTCTCCTTCTTCTAACCTTTCTCTATATAGACTAATATTTCAGCCTTAAAATATTAGTAGAACTCTAGATCCTATAGAATTTAAATACTATTAATTCCAGTTACTACTAAGTAATAGAATTTTCCTATATATTTAAGTTCCTTATATATATAGTATATATCTTCTTTATACTAATAAGATATATAGTCTATCTTACTATAGTTATAATATTTTAGAAACTCCCTGGGGATTATAATTCTAGCCTGTAGGATATTCTCTTACTTAATCTTAAGTAATATAACTATAATAGTAAACTACTTTTTAGATTAATTCTTACTATTTATCTCTCTAGTAGGGATTACTATTAATATTATTAATAGTCTGTAATTTCTCTATTTTAGTACCTTATAAGTAAGATCCACTAGGATTAACTTACTTATAGATTATTTAATAGTCTCTATCTATTTAGTAGTATAATTCAGTTTCTAGTAAGTTACTAAAAGGCTTCTAATTATAATTACTTTTTTTAACTTTAGTAGTAAGTAGTTAATAATATTAATAATATAGAATCTCTCGAGCTAAATATCTAGATATTTAACCTTAATAGCTTTATAAATATTAATAAACTATTAGTAAGTTTAGCTAACTTTCTACTATATAGTATCTAACTAAGTGGATATAGTAATAACCTTAGTGTTAATATTATTTATATTTAACTTAAGTTACTCCTCTATAACTAATTAGGTAACCTACTTAATATTATTATTATATATAATAGAGATCTACTTAATTTAGTAGTAGGAAGTAATACTCTTAAGATATAAATTTATATACTAAACTTTATTTTTATCTACTGTAAAATTATCTTCCACTATAATAAACTATCTTCTGAGTTTAAATAGGAAATTATTAAAATTAGACTAATTACCCTCCTTATAATAAATAGGAGTAAGCTATTTTACTAAGAGGTTTTCTCTCTACCTCTTAGGCTCTAGATTAGGAATAGTAAGGCTCCTAGTGGTTCCCTCCTCTATATTTTCTCCTCTTCTTAAAGTTATTAACTTCTCTAATTTCTACTTTTTTCTTAATTTTATTGTTTCTTCCTCAATTAATTAATTAAGCTCTACTTCAGAAAAGTTATTATTATTCTGGGGGGGCTGCTACTCCCTAAAGTTATTAGTATTACTATTAGTTACTATAGAGGTTAGTTTTCCGCCTATATCTAACTCTCCTAAACTATTAATAGTATATTATATTTAGATAATTTATATGTATAATATCATTATAATTCCACTAGTTAGTATACCTAAGAGTAAGTAGAAGTTTAAATATATTAGGTTAAGTTTATACTAAGTGATAGGATTTCTAAAAAGGTAGGCGTTATATTATATAACTATTTAAATTTATCTTTCCCCTCACTTAGCTGCTACTTTACATTAGTATTTAAGTCTCACTGCCCGGAATAACTATTATTCTGGGCGTTAGTATTCTCTTATGGGGGACCTAATAGGCTCCTAGTGCCTCCCCTCTCTGCTGTAGCCTAATATAACTAATTGCCTAGAGTATCTAGATTTAGTTTATATGTAGCCTATAGGTTATACACTATAAATATTAATATCTTTAATCCTATTAGTATACTGTATATAATAATATGTATGATATACTTTTCCCTAGTGAAACTAATAAAAAGTTTAGGTAAAGAAAGGGAAAGTAGTAAAAGATAAGTTTCTATAGATTATAAAATCTCAACTTAGTAGACTAACTAGTAGTAGCTATAAGAGGTTTTTATCCTATAGTAGCTTTAGGCTCTATTAGTTATATAATTCTAACTATTCCAGCTTTCTATATAGACTATAGAGTATATACTCTTATACTATATTAATAAAAATCTCTCTTTACTTAAACCTGAAGTATTTTAGATAAATATAGGAGATTAAATATACTTCTATTATAATAAATAATATTAGTAATATTAATATATATCTAGAATACTAACTAGCTTTTTGTATCTAACTAAAACTTTATAGCTAAAAGTTTTTTTAAATATTCCAGAATAATTTTATTAAATAATCTAAAATAATATAGTAACTTAGTAATATTGATATAGTTTGCTACTTTGGAAACTATCTTATTACCTATAGTATTAAAATTAAACTAAATAGTAATTGTATTTACTTAGTTTTATATTAAGTTACTTAGTAAAATAAGTTTACCCTATAGATCTACCCGGAGATTAAGAATTTCTGCCGCTATTTTCCCCTATTAAGAAGGAATCTCCCAAAGTTTCTAAAATAGTTAAATAACTTTATAATAGCTGAGTAATATATTTTATTATCCTTCCGTAAAGGTTAACCTAAGGCTAAAAGCTTAGCGTAAATAATCTATTTACTATAAGTAGTTAAAGGAAAATACTTACCTCTAATATAGCTAACCTATATACTTATAACCTAAGGTGAAAAACCTTTATTTTATTTTTAGTTTAACTAACCTCTTATCTCTCTATTTTAAAGCCTCTTTTCTAGTAAGAAAACTAATAAAATTATAATTAGTAGCTACCCAGGTAGTATGAATATTCTCTATAAGTTAACCTTACTATACCTTTTTATAATATATTTACTAAATATACTATAAACTTTATAACGTTCTATAATAAGAATATAAAGTATAGTGGAGGCATCTATAATATTCTTAAGTTAAAGATTTATATATTCCATAATTACTACTTTAAGCTTAATATTCTATAATATACGTAAGTAAGGTTTGTTTTTTAATTAAATTTAAAGATCATACTTTCAAGTTTTACTTTAATTACTTCAGTATCTAAGATATTAACCTTACGTTTAAATAAATAGTCTAATAGGTTAAAAATTACTTCAAGAATAATAAGAATTAATAGCTTTATCTTCCTAACTGGCAAAATACCATTTTTTAAAGTGTTATTACTGAGAATTCTAATAAAAGTAAAAAGAAAGCTTTTAAGTTTTTAATCTTAAAGCTTATACATATCCAAAAAGCTTTCTCTACTAAATCATATCCTCCACCTCTAGCTTATAAATATATACTATAGTATACTAAAGTATTAGTTAGCCTTTTTTAGCCTTATAGTAACTTTCTAGAGTTTCTGTAACTAGTTATAATCTACTGTAAGTAATATCTTATTAGTCTAAAAAAAATAATATATATAAGATTATAAGGATATAGTCCCCTATAGCCTGTATGGAGAGCCGGAATAGCTAGGATTATGTAATTAATAGAGGCTTAGGGCTATAGAGCCTCTATAGGATAAAACCCTCTTATAGCCACTACTAGTTAGCCTATATAAGTTGAAATCTTATAAGCTATAGAGATCTATCTTTTACTTTTTACCCTTCCCTTACCTAGACTTTTAGCTATACTCTTATAATTTTTTAACTTCTACGTCTATAAAGAGGTAAAACTAAGGTTCCAGTAATAGCTTCATTACAATAGACGCCTACTAACTAATTACTATCTATATAAAGAATAATTACGCCAGTAGTATATGTTAGAGTTATAGCATTTTGCTATTACTCTTTTTATTCCAAATACCCTGTATTAGGTAAATAAGGGTTGAGTATTCTACTTTACTCTCATAACCCTATATTTTCTATTTATTCTAGTAAATTAATTATTAAGGCTAAGGTTATATAACCTTAATTAATTATACTCTAAATTGGTTGAACTTTAGTATCAGAAAATTTGATAAATAGATTGAATAGTAGCCTGTACGTAAAACGGCTTCCGTTTATCCATTATATATAAGGTTAACCTTTCTGAAAATAAACTCTATTTTGATAGATATATCTAGAAGTTTCCACCCCCCTTCAGTGGAACTAGAATTTCCTATCTTTATCACTATTTCTACTAATATTAGTATTGTTTTTAAATATTATTCTGAATTCCCTATTTTTCTGTAATTTATTAAGTATTAAATTTCCTTAACTTACTTACTAGTTTTCTATACTAATTTATTAGGTTATAAGCTTAGTTTATATACTTTTAATACTTTCTTATTTACTAATCTTTATCTCCTATTAATATTAACGTCTATATCTTTACCGATACTTATTCAGATTATACTAAAGATTATACTAACTAACCTTAAGCCTCCCTTTATCTATCTATCTCTGAAAAACCTCTCTTAACTATCTCTATAAGATTCTATAGCTTATTCCCTTTTCAACTTCAGCTAATAACTAACTGAATCTTTATATTAATTCATGAGTTTAATATTAGATAAATCTATAAGAAGATTATATTAGTTGGGGTAGTAGGTTTACTACTAGGTTAGAGAAAGAGATAGTTAAGTAGTAGAAGCTAAGATGTTTTATATTTAGGTTTACTAAGACTTTCTATAAACTAGTTATTAAGTCTATTAAGACTTTGTATAAACTAGCTTTTAGGTTTACTAAAACTTTCTATAAACTAACTTTCTAGGTTTACTAAGACCTTCTATAAACTAGCTTTCTAGGTTCTCTAAAACCTTCTATAAACTAGAATACTATAGGTTTACCAAGATCTTTATAAATTAGAATATCTATTAGTCTACTAAGATTATTATAAACTAGGTTATATAGTTACTAACTATTAATAAAAATAGTCTCTTATAAGATTTAAACCCTAGTCCTCTACTAGTTATAGTTTTTTTATTTATCTTTCAGATTAACTATTAGGTTATTTATCTGTTAATCTTACTGATTAATAATATCTTACTGGAGTTAGTCTATAAGTATCTGAATTCTATACTAGAATCTAGATTCATTCTTTATTAAATAACTACTTTATATATTTAAGTTATTTTTGAAGATTATAGGAGACTCTAAATCCTACTTTTTCCCTACGTTAAAAGGGACTCAGAATTATAATATTTAGTTTATCTGAATAAAAGCTTTACTTACTAGTAAAGATATATTTATAGATTTAACTAAACTTATTACTAAGAGTAATCCTAATAAGTATTATAAAGCTTTTAATTATATATAGTTAAACTGTGAGGATAGCTCTTTAAGAGCTATTAAGAATAATACTAATATATATAATATATTTAATTATTTAAAAAGACTTTATAAGCTTACTGGTTTTTCTAATAAGTTTCTTATTTATAAAGAATTTCTTAATATTTCTTTTAGTAATTTTGAGACTTTAAAAGAATATCTTAATAAGATAAAAGAATTTATTAATAACCTATCTTATATTAAGATGATATTACTAGATTAAGTAGTTATTACTTATATCCTCAATAGTCTAAATAAGAGTTATAAGGATTTTATTATTATTATTACTTAAAATCTTAAATCTAATAAGAATTCTTATAAGTTAGATATTTTATTCTCTAGTTTATTAGATAAATCTAGAAGAAAAATATATATTTCTTTAGTTAATTTTATAATTAAGAAGAATTTTAAAAATAAGATTACTAAGTAGTTTTTTAATAAAGTTAAAAAACTTTAGAAGAAATAGAAGGGTATGTTCTGTAATTACTATGAAAAAACTAACTATACTGAAGAGAATTGTTTTAATCTTTATTCTGAAAAAGCTTCTAGTTAGATAAAAGCTATAAAAGATAAAGGTTTTTCTTCTTCTGCTTCTATTAATAAGAAAAAGAAAAAGGAGAAAAAGGATAGGAATAATAATAACTCTAAAAAAGTGAATATTCTTTTGATAGATAATACTATTAAAAATCTTATATAACTTAATTTAACTATTATTAAAGAAAAGAAGGAAGAGAGTAAAGAAGATATTAGGTGTAAAAATATAATTCTTACCTAACCTTTTTTAAAGTCTTATACTGATAAGATTTTAGGTTCTTTAATTTCTGAAATTTGAAAAACTGGAAGTTTTAATATTAAAAATAAGATTGATACTGTTTCTTTTTTTATTAATACTGATGCTACTATTAATATAGTAAAAGATTACTCTCTTTTAATTCATAAAATAAAATCTATTAAACCTATTAAGTGGAGTAATATAAAAGGAATTATTCTAACTCTGAAAGGTAATTTAAAAGTTACTTTAAATAATATTAAATATCTTTTAACAAATATCTATTGTATATTACAGTTAGGTATTAATTTATTAAGTTAATCTAGATTTAATATTATAGGAATTTTATATATCTTTTTTAATAAACTAATATTATTTAATATAAAGAGAGATAAGTTATTATTTGTAGGAACTAAAGTTAATAATCTCTATAAGTTTTAACTTCCTATTAGTAAATATTTAATTCTTAATACTATTATTAATAATAATATTAATTACTTGAAACTCTATTATAATTTAATAGGTTATACTAGTAATATTCTTAAGTTACTTATTAGTACTATAAATAATATAAGTTATAAATATAGTAAAGGTAATAAACTACTTACCTGTGAAACCTACCTTAAAAGTAAATTTATAAATAAAGTAAGTAGAGATTCTAATAACTTTAAGAAATTTAAATATATTAATTATATTAATTCAGATTTATATAAACGTATTTCTCTAGATATTTATAATTACTATAAATACTTTATCTTATTTATCAATAAGTATAGTAAATTTATCTAGGGAAAGTTATTAAGAACTAAAAGTTCTGAAGAAGTAACTTTAGCTTTTAAAAAGTTTATTAATATAATAAATAATAGTAATAATAATAAGAGATTAAAAGAAGTTAATACTAATAGTGGCTCTAAATTCTCTAATAATAGAATAAAAGTTATCTATCTTAATAATAATATTATCTATAATATAAGATCACTCTATACTTATAAACCTAATAGTTTGATTAAGAAAGTAATTAGAACTATTATTAATAAAGCTAGAATCCTTCTCTATAACTCTAGTTTACGTTTATTCCTTTAGGATTTAGCTATTAATATTTGTATCTATATTTATAATGGAATACTATATTCTTCTATAGGATTTAAAACTCTATATAAGTTAAAGAATAAGAAGAAACGTTTTATTTTAAATATAAGAATTTAGGGTAGTCTCTATTATTATAAGATTAAGAATAAGTATTCTAAAAAGCTAAACCCTAAAGCTAAAAAGAATGCTATAGTTACTTTTAGCTATAATATTTATTTAGTTTGGAATTTCAAATCTTAAAATACTATTTAGTCTAGAAATACAAATATTCTTGAAAATTAGTTTAATTCTTAATAGAAAGAAGATTTATCTATTTTTAGTAATATTATTACTAGATCTAGTTAACCTTTACAGACTAAATCTAACTAACTTAGATATAATAATTCTTCTGAGAATCTAGTTATTATTATTGAGTTTAGTAGTTTTTTAAAAGAAAAATATTACTAAAGCTACTAATTTTTCACTTCCTCTTAATAAAGTAGAAAATAGTAATATAAACTTAAATCTTTCTCTTAATAAGGATTTAGGTGGTTTATTTATAATTCATCTCGATAGGGTTGTAGATTCTGAGAACTTTAAAAAGTCTGCTATATCTATAGAGATTCCTTCTTTAAGTCTAGAAGTTAAAAAGGACTATAAATAGTTCTTATATAAAGAGAATATATTCCTTATAGTTAAAGATTTTCTATCTTCACTTCTTTATACTAATTATAATTAATATAACTATAATAATAGTTTATTTATTAATAAATATAGTAATGTTTATACTGCTTCCTATATTTTATCTATTAATACTCTAGATAAACTAACTACCTTTTCAAATACTAGAAATTCTCAAAATAGTAAGAACTAGATTTAAGCTATAAATAAGGAAGTTAGGTTTAATAAGTCTATAGAAGTCTAGACTATTATATTACTACCTAATTAATCTTTAATTAAAAAGAATAATATTAATACATTAGAGCGTAGATAGATTTATAGAATAAAATCTAATAATCAGCATCCTAGTAATTCTATATTTAAGGCTAAATAGGTTACTTAGGATTTTAACTAGTATTTTAGTATTAATTATTTAGAAACTTTTAGTATTACCTGTAGGCCTGAAAGTTACAGATATTTACTTATTATATCTGTTTATTATAACTGGATTTTAATTCAGTATAATATTATTACTATATTTATTTATAAAGAAGTAAATAAAAACATATGTATTAAATTACCTACTGGCTATATCTCTAATTAAGATTCTAAAAGTTTAGTTTTTAATACTAACTATAAGAATCAGCTTTTTATATATTTACTTAATAAGGCTTTATATAGGTTAAAACAGAGCTCTAAACTATAGTATTTATATCTTAAATTAGGTTTATATAAAATTAGTTTTAAAGTATCTCCTTATAATAAAGAAGTTTTTATACTTAATATTACTCTTAATAAAAGTAAATATTTAGCTATCCTAGTAAATTATATTAATAATATACTATTAGAAGCTAATAATTCTATTATTTCTGAGTATATATATAGTAATTTTGAAAAGAATATAAAAATCTAAGATCTAGGGGAACCTAATATTTTCTTAGGTATTAACTTAGTTATTAACAGAAAGAATAAGATTATAGAAATAAATTAGTTTAAATATATTAATAAACTTCTTACTAAATTTAATAAGAAAGATCTCTATAGTTTTAATATACTTATAGATAATAAATCTAAGTTCTTTAAGAATAAGGATAATATTTCTAAGGAAGAGATATTAGAATATTAAAAAGAAGTAGGGACTTTATTATATTTAGCTTTAAAAGCTAAGCTAGATATTACTCTAGCTATTACTACCTACTCTAGATTTTCTTTAAATCCTTCTAAAGAATATTTTATTACTCTTAATAGGATATAGAGTTACTTGAAAAAAACTCCTAATTATAAGTTAATTTATAACTATAATAATATTAATATCTCTAATTTATTTAGTTTTATAGACTCAAATTAGGTAAGAGATATTAATAATAGAAAATTCACTTTAGCTTATATATCTTACCTGAATTTTTATAATATTATTAGCTATAGTTTAACTAAGTAAAAAACAGTAGTTTTATCTACTTATAAAGCTGAGTATATAGTTCTAGTAGATACTACTAAAGAAGCTATTTACTTATTTAATAATTATAGCTTTATTAATAAGTTTTTAGGATTTAGAATTATTAATAAGCTTATTATTTTTATAGATAATTAATTAGCTAAAAAGCTTGCTGAAAATACTGAATTTTATAAAAAAGCTAAGTATATTAATATTCGTTATTATTATATTAAAGATCTTATTAGGAATAATAAGATAATTTTCTATTATATTAATATTAATGATAATATTAATGATATTTTAATAAAGGCTTTATACTGAGTTAAATTTAATAAGGTTATTAAGAGGATTTTACAGAATAATTTTAAGAATAATATTCTGCTTTCTTATAAAGAAAATAATACTAATTATCTATTTTCTAAAGAATATTTTTTTCCTTTTTATCTATATAAGGTTTTAGGTTTTTCAGATTTTTCTTTCTTTATTTATAAAGTCTTTTCCTTTATACTTTTTATAGTTTTAGGTTTTTCAGACTCTTTATTTTCTCTATTTTTCCTATATAGTCTTTAGAGTTTTTACTATTTTTTTTACTGCCTTTTAAGCTATAAAAAATATTTATCTTATATACTTTACGGGAGGATATTAGAGTTATAGCATTTTATTATTACTCTTTTTATTCTAAATACCCTATATTAGGTAAATAAGGGTTGTGTATTCTACTTTACTCTTATAACCCTATATTTTCTATTTATTCTAGTAAATTAATTATTAGAGTTAAGGCTATTTAACCTTAATCAATTATACTCTAAATTGGTTAAACCTTAATATCAGAAAATCTGATGAATAGATCATATAGTGGCCTGTGCGCAAAACGCCTTCTATTTATCCGTTGCATGTGAGGTTAACCTTTCTGAAAATAAACTCTATTTTGATAGATATACCTAGAAGTTCCCACCCACCTTCAGTGGAATCAGAACTTCCCATCTTTATCACTATTCCTACTAATATCAGTACTGTTTTCAGATATCATTCTGAATTCCCTATTCTTCTGTAATTTATTGAGTGTTGAATTCCCTTAACCTACTTACTAGTCTTCTATACTAGTTCAACAGTATAGACACCTATAGCTTCCAAAAATATAACTTCTGAAAATATATTCTCTGAGAATATACCTTCTAAATATACGCCTTCTGAAAATACGCCTCCTATAAATATAGCCTCCAAAAATACACCTTCAACCAGCAAGTATATAGTAACCCCTACGCCAGCTATATTAATATAAATAGCTGAAGTAAGTAATATAAATGCCAGTAACTTAAGTAATATAGCTACTAGTAACTTAAGTAATATATAAATAGTAACTATAATAATACTTATATACCTTCTTGAATAACAGTCTTCGTTTATAGAGGTTACAGTAAAGTGCCTCTCTAGTAGTATATGTATAGTAAACTTAATATTATTATTACTAGCCCTATCTATAGCCTACAAATATTAAGATTATTTAAGATCTTCTAGCTACTTCTATAACTTCCTTTATAAGGATACTACCCTATATAAAATCAAGAATTAGCTAATAGTAATCTTAAATAGCTATATTTTATAGTTAGAGATTTTAGAGATATAGAAGATTTAGTAAGCTATAATTAAACTGTTATATAGCCTATAGATCTAGTAGTGTAACTATTATTATATCTTACTAGACCCTTTATAGGCTAACTTTACAGTATTTACTTACTACTTATTAACTAACCCTACCCTATAAAAGCTATACCTCTATAGTATACTTTATATACTTTAGTATAATAACTAGATATTCCTACTGAAGTTTTACGCTAAATAGTTAGTAATCTATAGATCCCTAGGAACTATTAGATTAGAAATATCTTAATCTTATATTGTCGGTTCATTTTAATGGCCATTTTCGTGGCCCATAGAGCCGTAATGCCATGGCTACGTCGGGTAAATAGTCGGGCCGTTTGGCCCATACAGCCTATATGGCCCTACGCACGTGGGCCATGGCCCTATGGCCCATACGGCCCCTATTTGTACGCACGTGGGTCATGGCCCACGCGCGAAAACCTAGACAAGACATCACAGAATAAACGCACCAAGTTACGTTGCGTACCTACGATCGATCGATTTACGACGTTTTTACGTCACCAGTTATGAACCAACACTGATCAGTGGTTTTTTACCACTGCAGCAAGGAATATCTGAAGAGATGAGGCCACAATACCTTCAAGGGACCCTACGGACGGCTTCCGAGCAGAAACAGGCAAGCAACTTGAAGCTATCGCGACCGCGTGCTACCCCAAGACCGTTAACGCCATGCCCACGATAGAAACAGGAGCGGAGACGACCTTGTGACGACAGATTAACTTGACGTCATGTTACATCTATTACG
The DNA here is from genome assembly GCA_001693025.2 of Colletotrichum lindemuthianum. Lineage (NCBI taxonomy): Eukaryota > Fungi > Ascomycota > Sordariomycetes > Glomerellales > Glomerellaceae > Colletotrichum > Colletotrichum lindemuthianum. The sequence goes on along the minus strand of MASP02000715.1, from coordinate 106,157 downwards.
TAACAAAAAATAACTTTAATCAACGCCAAATTGAGGTAGCAAGCGCCAAGACGAAGCAACAAGATCATCAACAAAAACGACCTCTCCTATAGCCTCCGCATGCCGCCCTCGGAGACACCCTGAGAATAATAAAAACACCCTCTCCTATAGCCTCCACACGTTACTCTTGGAGGCTCCCTGAGAGCATAACGAAAAACGCCCTCTCCTACAGCCTCCACACGTTACTCTTGGAGGCTCCCTGAGAGTATAATGGAAGATGCCCTCTCCTATAGCCTCCGTATGCCGCCCTCGGAGAGACTGCCAGAGGGTATATAACCGGCAACGCTGTAGACCTTCGTCACGTGGTCTCTAGCGTTCAACAACAACCTTGAGAGACTGCCAGAGGGTATATGACGTTACCCTCTGTCAGAAATAATACTGCCGTGGGCCACCGCCATGGGCGTGGCCTAGGGCAGGCACACCTCCCGNNACACGTTACAACAACAATAACAACGCATACGCCCCCTCATGTGCCCACCGCATTTGCAACACCCTCCCCCTCTCGAGGTAACGCTGTAGACCTCCCTCACGTGGTCTCCAGCGTTCGATAATAACCCCTCGAGGTAACGCTGTAGACCTTCGTCACGTGGTCTCCAGCGTTCAATAACAACCTTGAGAGACTGCCAGAAGGTATACGACGTTACCCTCCCCCTCTCGAGGTAACACTGTCGACCTCCCTCACGTGGCCTCATGGCTATATGGCCTCCAGTAATAATAACAATCTCTCGAGGCAATGCTGTCGACCTCCCTCACGTGGTCTCCAGCATTCAACGACAATAACCCCTCGAGGCAACGCTGTAGGCCTCCGTTACGTAGCCTCTAGCGTTAATAACAACCTCAAGAGACTGCCAGAGGGTATATAACGTTGCCCCTCTCGAGGTAACGCTGTAGGCTTCCGTCACGTGGCCTCCAGCAACAACAACCCCTCGAGGCAACACTGTAGGCCTCCGTTATGTGGCCTCCAGCAATAACAACCTCGCGCCCTACAGCCCCTTTCACAAAAGCAAATACCTCAAATAGAGTCCTACACTCCCCCGATCTCCAACGTTTATGTGAAGAGATCCCAGTGATCAATACGACCACTACAATTATATAGAGGAATAGATATGTAACAACTTTAGAGGTCAAAGGAGGCTATCTAAAAAGAACGTATTTGGTACATAGCTTTTCAGGAGACTTTGACGTTGCCATGGCATAAACAAAAGATCGCCAATGTCGGTTCATTTTAATGGCCATTTTCGTGGCCATTTTCATGGCCATTTTCGTGGCCCATAGAGCCGTAATACCATGGCTACGTCGGGTAAATAGTCGGGCCGTTTGGCCCGTACGGCCCATATGGCCCATACGGCCCCTATTTGTACGCACGTGGGCCATGGCCCACGCGCGAAAACCTAGACAAGACATCACAGAATAAATATACCAAGTTACGTTGCGTACCTACGATCGATCGATTTACGACGTTTTTACGTCACTAGTTATGAACCAACATATATATTTACCTTCTTCTACTATCTTAAGGCTAGAATATAGAGGTATTTATAGTATTAGAAGTTTAATAACTAGCTGCTGAAAGCTATAATCCTAGTAGCTAAATATCTTTAGGAGACTTTTAATTCCCAGAAGTATACTATAAGTATAAGGAGAGTAACTAATAATAGCTTAGTATCTAGAAATAAAGACTTTAGGAAGATTAATACTTTAGAAAGATTCTATTTAAAGAGACTTTACCTTAAGACTTTATATAAAGTATATAGTAAGTTAGGTTATTTAACAGCTACTTATTACTAAAATAAATTCTGCATATCCTACCAGAAATCCAGCTACTTTATAAGAGTTTACCGCAACTATCTAGCTACTGAAAGCTTACTACCTAAAAGCTTTAAGGTAATATATAGTAGTAGTAGTTTCCTTAAGGGGAAATAACTAGCAAATATCCACCTATACCTTAGTAGTCTAATTAATTATGGGAAGCTTTATATACTTAATCTACTATAGAATACCTTATAGGGCGTAAGAAGAAGTTAGATAGTCTGGATTTTTACCTAAAGATATTCAGTTAATATACTAAAGGGGTTAGATACCCTAGTAATTACCTTAAGATATTTAGTTAATATATTGAAGCCTTATAGGTTAACATACTTGTGGGGATGCCTTACTAAGGGGTTATTAATATTATAAGTTAATATACCTATAGCTTTAATTTCTTCTTATAATTATTTAGAGTCTCTTATTTTAACTGCTATTTAATCTATTCTTTTCAACTATTATCTTAACTGTTATTTCAACTATTATTTATCTGTTATTCTATCTCTAAACTCCAAGCTACTGGCGAACGGTTGGCGAAGTTATATATTAAAAATATGCGGCTATATAGCATTTACAGACCTTAGGGGCTAAGGCTTCTGAAGGGGAGGATAATTATAAGAATATAGTCCCCTATAGCCTATATAGAGAGCCGGAATAGCAAGAATCACGTAATTAATAGAGACCTAGAGCTATAGAGCCTCTATAGGATAAAACCCTCTTACAGCCACCACTAGTTAGCCTATATAAGTTGAAATCTTACAACCTACAGAGACCTACCTTTTACTGTTTACCTTTCCCTTACCTAGGCCTTTAGCTATAATTTTATAAAGATAATGGAAATAATTACTAAAAGGTAGCTAGAGACTAATTTTAGACTAACTATATATATAACTTACCTTAAGGTAATTCTTATAATTATAGCTATATTTATATATATCTGTAAGCTTATACTTCAGGTGGCTATTATTTACCTCTAATATCTATATATAGCTATACTAATCAAAAATACTATAGATATAGTAAATTTAATTATTAGTTTATAAGGTATACTTTTAAGGAGAGGTTTATCTTATTTAATAAATATAAGTTAACTACTAACCTTAAGGTATATTTGATAATAGTATATTATATTTTCCTTATAAGCTATAAAGATATCAAGAATCTTAATAATAATAGCCTTAAGGTTTTACTAGAGGGTAATATTAATAAAAATATTATTTAGTTACTTTTACTCTATACTTATAGTAGTATCTAAGCTCTTCACCCTATACATAATTCTAACTGTAAAATTTACCTAGTAATAGTATTTATACTAATACTAACTTATAACTAGTTTAAATAGTAATAAAGTTACCTATTATTATAGATAATTATACTTCCAGTTATATTATTTAACCTTATAGTAGAGGAAGACCTTATAATAATAATCTATATAGTAAGAATCTTAATTAAACTAAAACTTAATATATATAACTAAAGGTAACTACTAAAGTTATAGGATTAAGAACTTTTATAAACCTCTTAAAGATAGAATAAAATAAAAAGCCTGCAAGAGCTAAGTATTCTATAATCTATCGCTCTTCTATATCTAAACTATCCTCAGTACTACCTTCACAATAGAATCAGAATTCCCCTCAAATCTATACAGCCACCCGCAACTAAAGTAATATAATAGTGAATCCTAAATATTCCTTTATAACCTCTATAATAGGGAGCACTAATATCTCCTAAAAAGCCTAAGTAATATTATAAGTACCGATATCAACAGGCAGACTCTGGATATTCAGAAGAAAAATAGAAATATTATTATATAATATTAAATAGATATTAACCTTAAGGAAAGCGATTTTATAGAATTTACCCTAAAGATATTTTCTATATTATTTTATAGTAAGAAACTTATTATTCTAAATAGAGGTAAAATTACCTAAAGTCTCTAAAATTAGATAGTAGTTTATATTCTTACTTAAAGTATTACTACTAGTAGTAAGTTTATAAATAATATTACTATCTTTATATATATTTTTATAAGGGAGGGGCTAATAGCTTACTTTCTATTATAACTATTAGTGGATATATTACCTCCTGAAGTATAACTTTAGCCCTCCTACCCCCCTACTAATTACTATAGCCAGTCTTAAGTTAATCTAAGCCTGAATCCCTTATAGCTATAGTAGTTAGTATACCCGCTCCATATTAACCTTTTTAATAATAAATAACTAATTACTCCTTCTATGTTAACTTTATATCCTTATATCCTTATATCCTTACATTATCTATATATAATTTAAATATCTTAAGAGATTTAATTACTACTAATTATAGTTACTTTATTTAAATACTTATTATAATCTCTATATCCGTAATCTTAATATTCTTACTATATCTCACTTACCCCTAAGATGAAACTTTATACTTCTAATATCAAAGTTTTCCACTATTAATATAAAAGTTCTCTACTACTAATATAAACCAACTTATAATCTCTATATAAGTATAATAAAACTTAATCTGCTCTTATTAGTAAATAATCTTAATATATTAAGTATATTAATATATAAATAATATTAGTATAAATATAGATACTTTTAGTAAAGCTATATAATATCTAAAACTTTAGTAATTATAATATTATAATATTTGAAAGTATCTAGTAACTAATATAATATATTAATATTAGGATACTATCTAATTAATAACTAGTTTCTAAAATTATTAGCTTAATATAGTAGATTATAGGATAGCTAGATAATATTCTTCTGAATATCTAGAGTCTACCTATTAATTTTAGTATTTATAATATTACTTAGGTTTCTTAGAAAATATAAATATTCCCTATTATAAAAGTTATAAAGAAATATTTATAATCTACTATTATATTATTTTAGTTATAAATAGCTATATAAACTTGAGGGGAATTTTAATTCTATCGTGAAAGATATAGAAGAACGATAGATTATAGAATACTTAGTTTTTATAGACTTTTTATTTTATTCTATCTTTAAGAGGTTTATAAAAGTTCTTAACCCTATAATCTTAGTAGTTACTTTCAGCTATATATATTAAGCTTTAGCTTTACTGAGGTTCTCATTATATAGATTATTACAATAAGGTCTTCCTCTACTATAAAGTTAAATATCATAACTGGAAGTATAATTATCTATGATAATAGGTAGTTTTATTACTATTTAAACTAGTTATAAGTTAGTATTAATATAAATACTGTTACTAGGTAAATTTTACAGTTAGAACTATATATAGAGTAAAGACCTTAAGTACCACTATAGATATAAAGTAAAAGTAACTAAATATCTTTATAAATGAAAACTATTACTTAAATATAGTATTTTAAGATATTTTACCTAATTTAGATACTACCAGCTTCTTACCTACTAAGTACTTTCAGTTTACTATAGTAAAATAGTTAGTTAGTTTCTTAATTATACTTATACCTCTATAAGGTAAATTAGTTATAATATACTTGAGAGAAGCTACTTTTATTATAATATTTAAAATAGTTAATATATTTATATTACTTAATATTACTATTCTTTATATAGTATCTTACAATATATTCTTTCTTTTCTATCTTACACATATAAATTACCTTAATATTATATTTAATAATATTTATAATAAGCTTCACTAGAGTAAATATATTATACCTATTATTTAAAAATAGAAATTTCTATAAATACGTCTTAGAGGGGCTGATAGCTTGCTTTCTGTTGTAACTATTAGTGGATATATTGCCTCCTAAAGTATAACTTCAGCCCTTCCACCCCCACTAACTGCTACAGCTAGCCTTAAGTTAATCTAAAGCTAAACCTCTTGCGGCTATAGTTAGTATATCCACCCTATATTAATCTTTTTTCAGATAATAAATAACCACTAACTTCTTCTATATTAACCTTGTATCTTTATATCCTTACGCTATCTGTATATAATTGAAATATCTGAGGAAATCTAATTACTACTAACTACAGCTACTTTATTTAAATACTTATTATAATCTTAATTTCCGCAATCTTAATATCCTCCAGACTTCCCAGATAAAGCTTTATATCTCCAATATAAAGGTTTTTTGCTATTAATATAAACGTTTTCCGCTACTAATATACGCTAACCTATAAGCTCTATATAAGTGTAGTGGAACTTAGCTTACTTTTATTAGTAAATAATCTTAATATATTAACTAGATATAGCTAATATATAAGTAATACTTATATAAATACCTATATTTCTAATATAGCTAAATAGCTTTTAAAATCTCTGTAATAATATTACTATAATACTATAAGGTATTTAGTAATTAATATTAATATAGTATATTAATATTAGGATATTGTCTATTTAATAACTAGTTTCTGGAATAGTTAGCTTAACAAAGTAAATCATAGAATAGCCATATAATTTTCTTTTAAATTTCCATAAACTATCTGTTAGTTATAGCGTTTAGAATAAGTTTAGTAAAATCTAGTTTAATAAACTAATAGCCTTAATTATAGTAATTATAGCTGAATACTTCTTTACCTATTCTATATTCCTTTGCTTACGGGTGGCTATATAGATTTTAAAGGGGTTTTAAGTTTATTATAAAGATATGGAAAAGTAATAAATTATAGAATACTTAGCTTTTATAGGCTTTTTATTTTATTCTATCTTTAAGAGATTTATAAAGATTCTTAATTTTTTAACCTTAGTGGTTACTTTCAGTTATATATATTAAGCTTTAGCCTTACTGAAGCTTTTACTATATAGATTATTACTATAAAGTCTTCCTTTACTATAGGGTTAATTATTATAACCGTAGGTATAATTATCTATAATAGTAGGTAATTTTATTACCGTTTAAATTAGTTATAAGCTAGTATTAGCATAAATGCTATTGCTGGGTATATTATATAGTTAGAACTATATATAGGGTAAAGAGCTTAGATACTACTATCGGTATAAAGTAAAAGTAACTAAATAGATACTTCTTAATAAAGAGAAAATAATTACTTTTATAATTCTTAGAGAGATAGGAATATAGAGATTTTACTGTTATTTTAAATGTGCAGCTGTAGTATACTTCTATAATATTCTTAATACTGTATACCATTTAGTTAAATAGTATATTCTTAAGGCTTTTAAGAGATATTACTACTACTACTAAATATATAGTATAGCTTTCCTTGAATTTTAATTTGCTATTTAAAACAATATTAACTTTAACTTGAAGATTATTATTAATATTATTTATATTAATAACTATAATATGCTCTATATTATTAATACTACTATAGTATTTAACGTCACTTAACTTTTGCATTATATGTTAATGATGGTAATATAGAAGATTCTTAAGGTATATTAACTTAATATATATTAGAGTCTTTTTAATTTTATTACCGCTAATATAGATATAATCCTTTAATTTTGAAATTTGAGATTAAAGGTAAAAAGTATAGAATTAATAGTTTATATTATACTTATTAATATATATAATAGTATTAGTAAAGTTAAGTATTACTATATATCTTTCCGCTATATATATTATTGAACTAGTATAGAAGACTAGCAAATAGGTTAAGGGAATTCAACACTCAATAAATCACAGAAGAATAGGGGATTCAGAATAATATCTGAAAACAGTACTAATATTAGTAGAAATAGTGATGAAGATAGGAAGTTCTCATTCCACTAAAGGTGGGAAGCTTCTGGGTATATCTATTAAAATAGAGTTCATTTTCAGAATATTAATCTCACGTGTAACGGATTAAACGGAAGCTGTTAACGTACAGGCTACTATATAATCTATTTATTAGATTTTCTGATATTGAAGTTTAACTAATTTAGAGTATAATTTATATAGATTATATAAATTAAACTCTAATGATTGATTTACTAGAATAAATAGAAAGTATAGGGTTATGAGAGTAAAGTAGAATACTGAACCCTTATTTACCTAATATACGATATTTGCAATAAAAAGAGTAATAGTAAAATAGCTATAACTCTAATATCCTCCCGTAAGGTATATAAGATAGATATCTTTGATAGCTTAAAAGGTAGTAAAACAAATACTAAAACCTCTAAAAATTATATAAGCAAAATAGAGAAAGTAAAAGTTTGAAAAACCTAAAACTATAGAAAGTATAAAGGAAAAGACTTCAGAAAAAAGAAAGAAAAGAAAAATCTGAAAAACCTAAAACTCTATATAGGTAAAAAGGAAAGGATTATTCTTCAGAGAATAGATAATTAATATTATTTTCTTTATAAGAGGGCAGAATATTACTTTTAAGATTATTCTGTAAAATCCTCTTCATAATATTATTAAATTTAACTTAGCCTAAAAGCTTCATTAAAATATCCATAATATTATTACTTATATTAATATAATAGAGATTTATCTTATTATCTCTAATAAGATCTCCAATATAATAATAATAAATATTAATATATTTAGCTTTTTTTATAGAACTTAGTATTTCCAGTAAGATGTTTAGCTAATTAATTATTAATAAAGATAATAAGCTTATTAATAGCTCTAAATTCCAAACACTTATTAATAAAGTTGTAATTATTAAATAAGTAAATAGCTTCTTTAGTAGTATCTACTAAAGCTATATACTCAACTTTATAAATAGATAAAACTACTGTTTTTTACTCAATTAAACTATAGCTAATAATATTATAAAACTCTAGGTAAAATAAATAAGCTAAAATAGATTTTCTATTATTAATATCTCTTACCTAATCTAAGTCTGTAAACCTAAATAAATTAAAGATATTAATATTATTATAGTTATAAATTAACTTATAATTAGGATTCTTTTTCAAGTAACCCTATATCCTATTAAGAGTAATAAAATATTCTTTAGAAGGATTTAAAGAAAATCTAGAGTAGGTAGTAATAGCTAGAGTAATATCTAGCCTAGTATTTAAGGCTAAATATAATAAAATCCCTACTTCTTTTTAATATTCTAATATTTCTTACTTAGAAATATTATTCTTATTCTTAAAGAATTTAAATTTATCATTAATAAGTATATTAAAACTATAGAGATCTTTTGTATTAAATCTAGTTAGAATTTTATCAGTATATCTAAACTAATTTATTTTTATAACTTTATTCTTTCTATTAATAACTAAGTTATTATCTAAGAAAGTATTAGGTTCTTCTAGATTTTAGATTTTTATATTCTTTTTAAGATTCCTATATATATACTTAGAAGTAGTAGAATTACTAGCCCCTAATAGTATATTATTAATATAATATACTAGAATAGCTAAATATTTACTTTTATTAGGAGTAATATTAAGTATAAAACCTCCTTTATTATAAAGAGATATTTTAAAACTAATTCTATATAAAACTAATTTAAAATATAAAAACTATAATTTAGAGCTCTATTTGAACTTATATTAAACTTTATTAAGTAAATATATAAAAAGCTGACTTTGAGAGTTAATATTAAAAACTAAACTTTTAGAATCTTAATTATAAATATAGCTAGTTAGTAACTTAATATATATCTTTTTATCTACTTTTATATAAAGAAAATATAATAATAATATTATACTGAATTAAAATCCAGTTATAATAAATAGATATAATAAGTAAATATCTATAACTTTCAGGTTTATAGGTAATACTAAAGGTTTCTAAATAATTAATACTAAAGTATTAGTTAAAACCCTAAGTAATCTATCTAGCTTTAAATATAGAATTACTAGGATTCTAATTATTAGGTTTTATTCTGTAAACTTATCTACTTCCTAATATATCAATATTATTCTTTTTGATAAAAGATAAATTAAGTAGTAATATAATAGTCCAGACTTCTATAGATTTAATAAATCTAACTTCCTTATTTATAACTTAAATTTAGTTCTTACTATTTTGAGAACTTATAGTATTGAAAAAAGTAGTTAGCTTATCTAGAGTATTAATAGATAAAATATAGGAGGTAGTATAAAAATTGCTATATTTATTAATAAAGAAACTATTATTATATTTATATTAATTATAGTTAGTATAAAGAAGTAAAAATAGAAAATCTTTAGCTATAAGAAGTATACTCTCTTTATATAAAAACTATTTATAATCCTTTTTAACTTCTAAACTTAAAGAAGGAATCTCTATAGATATAGTAGACTTTTTAAAGTTCTTAAAATTTATAACTCTATTAGAATAAATCATAGATAAACTACCTAAATCCTTATTAGGAGAAGAATCTAAGTTTATATTACTATTTTCTATTTTATCGGGAGGAAGTAAAAAATTAGTATTTTTAGTAGTATTATTTTTATTACTAGACTTAATAGTAATAACTAGATTCTCAGAAGAATTATTAAATCTAAGTTAGTTAGGTTGAGTCTGTAAACATTAACTAAACCTAGTAATAATATTACTAAAAAAAGATAAATCTTCTTTCTGTTGAGAATTAAATTAGTTTTCAAGAATATTTATATCTTTAGACTAAATAGTATTTCAAGATTCGAAATTCTAAACTAAATAGGTATTATAGCTAAAAGTAACTATAGTATTCCTTTTAGCTTTAGGATTCAGCTTTTGAGAATATTTATTCTTAATCTTATAATAACAGAAACTACTCTAAACTCTTATATTAGAAATAAAAAGTTTCTTCTTATTCTTTAACTTATATAGAGTTTTAAATTCTATGGAGGAATATAATATCCTATTATAAATATAGATAGAAGTAGTAATGGCTAAATTTTAAAGAAATAAAGATAAACTAAAGTTATAAAGAAGGACTCTGACTTTATTAATAATAGCTCTTATAGGTTTTTTAATTAAACTATTAGGTTTATAAATATAGAGTGGTTTTATATTATAGATAATATTATTATTTAGATAGATAACTTTGATTCTATTATTAGAGAATTCAGAGTTACTATTAGTATTAACTGTTTTAATTCTCTTATTATTATTATTATTACTTATTATATTAATAGACTTTAGTGACTATTAATAGCTGGCGACCGTTAATAGCTGGCGACTATTTACAGCTGGCGATAAGTGTAACTAGCTGGCAGTAGGCGTTATATAATAACTAATTGCGATCCTTAAAAGAAGTAACTATAATAGATATAAGTCTGTATCTTCCCTTTATAACAAATATACCTTCCTTATTTATCAGCTATTATATTAACTAACTATACTTACTGCCTGAGGTTTCCTCTATTTAAATAGTTCCTCAGCTCTAGCTTATCTATAGGGTTTATAAAGAGCTAACTTTTAGATATAACTACCTAAATAGCATCCTGAGAGGTAATATAATTTCAATAGTTAGAGACTTTTAATATAACTAAAATATTAATGAACCTTTTAAAAGCTAAAGTTACTTCTTTAGAACTTTTAGTTCTTAATAATTTTTCCTAGATAAATCTACTATACTAATTAATAAGTAAGATAAAATATTTATAGTAATTATAAGTTTCTAGAGAAATAGATTTATATAAATTAAAACTAATATAATTAAGATATTTAAATTTCTTAAAGTTATTAGAATCTCTATTTACTTTATTAGTAAACTTACTCTTAAAGTAAGCTTCACAGATAAGTAGTTTATCACTTTTACTATACTTAAAAGTTATATTTTTTATAGTACTAGTAAGTAACTTAAGAATATTATTAGTATAACTTATCTAATTATACTAGAGTTTCAAGTTATTAATATTATTATTAATAATAGTATTAAGAATTAAATCTTTAATAATAGAAAGTTGAAACTTATAAAAGTTATTAACTTTAGTTTCTATAAGTAATAACTTATTCCTCTTTACATTAAATAATATTAGTTTATTAAACGAGATAGATAAGATTCCTATAATATTAAATCTAGATTCACTTAATAAATTAATATCTAACTATAGTATATAATAAATGTTTTTAAAAGATATTTAATATTATTTAAAGTAATTTTTAAATTACTTTCTAAAATTAAAATAACTTCTTTCATATTACCTTACTTAATAGGTTTAATAACTATAGGTTTATTAACTAAAAGAGAGTAATCTTTAACTATATAAATAGTAGTATTAGTATTAATAAAGAAAGAAACAGTATTAATCTTATTATGAAAACTAAAACTTTCAGTTTCTTAAATTCTTTTAGAAATTAAAGAACCTAAAGTCTTATTAGTATAAGTTTTTAAAAGAGGTTAGGTAAGAATTATATTTGTAACTTAATTTCCTCTTTACTTTCTTCTTTTTCTTCTTTAATCATTTCTTTAACAGTTAAATTAAATTATTTAAGGTTTTCAGTTATAGAACTAGAGATTTCTTTAATATCATTTTTATCTATTAAAAGAATATTTACTTCTTTAGAATTATTATTATTCTTATCTGTTTTATCTTTCTTCTTTTTCTTTTTAATAGAAGTAAAAGAAGAAAAGCTTTTATCTTTTAAAGCTTTTATCTAGCTAGAGGCTTTTTCAGAATAAAGATTAAAATAATTCTCCTCAGTATAGTTAGCCTTTTTATAGTAATTATAAAAGATATCCTTCTGTTTCTTCTAGAGTTTTTTCTCCTTATTAGAAAACTACTTAGTAACTTTATTCTTAAAACTCTTCTTAGTTATATAATTAACTAAAGAAGTATATATTTTTCTTCTAAGTTCATTTAATAAATTAGAGAATAAAGAATCTAACTTATAAGAATCCTTATTAGATTTAAGGTTTTAAGTAATAGTAGTAATAAAGTCCTTATAAATGTTATCTAGACTATTTAGAATATGGATAATAACTACTTAATTTAGTAATTTAACCTTATTATAGTATAGATTATTAATAAGTTCTTTTATCTTATTAAAATACTTTTCTATAATCTTAAAATTACTAAAAGTAATATTAAAAAGTTTTTATAAGTAAGAAAGTTATTTAAAAAAGCTAGTAAGTTTATAAAGTTTTTTAAATAACTAAAAATATTATATATATTAGTATTACTTTTAATAACTTTTAAAAGGCTATCCTTATAGTATAATTATATATAACTGAGAGCTTTATAATACTTATTAGAGTTACTTTTAGAAATAGATTTAGTTAAATATATAAGTATATTTTTACTAGTGGGTAAAGCTTTTATTTAGATAGACTGAATATTATTATTCTGAGTTTCTTTTAACTTAGGAATAAAGTAGAACTTAGAGTTTTCTATAATATTTAAAAAAAACTTGAATATATAAAGTAGTTATTTAATAAAGAATTAATATAGATTCTAGTATAGAATTTAGATACTTATAGATTAACTTTGGTATAATATTATTAATTAGTAAAGTTAATAGATAAATAGTCTAACAGTTAATCTAAAAGATTGATATAAAAATTATAATTAGTAGAGATCTAGAGTTTAAATCTTATGAGAGACTATTTTTATTAACAGTTAGTAACTATATAACTTAGTTTATAATAATCTTAGTAAACTAAAAAAAGGATTTCTAATTTATAAAGGTTTTAGTAAATTTATAGTATTCTAGTTTATAGAAGGTTTTAGTGGATCTAGAAAGTTAGTTTATAGAAGGTTTTAGTAAACCAGAAAGTTAGTTTATAGAAGGTCTTAGTAAATCTAAATATAAAAGATCTTAGCTTCTACTACTTAACTATCTCTTTCCCTAGCTTAGCAGTAAACTTACTACTCTAACTAGTAAGATCTTCTTATAGATTTATCCACTACTAAACTAATTAATTAATATAAAGATTTAGTAAGTTATTAGCTGAAATTAAAAAGGGAATAAACTATAGAGCTTTATAGAGATAATTAAGAGAGATATTTCAGAGATAGATAAATAAAGGAAAGCTTAAAGTTAGTTAGTATAATTTTTAGTATAATCTTCATAGGTATTAGTAAAAATATAGATATTAATATTAATAAAAGATAAAGATCAGTAGATAAGAAAGTAATAAGAGTATATAAGCTAAGCTTATAACTTATTAAACTAATATAGAAAATTAATAAATAGATTAAGGGAATTTAACATTTAATAAATTACAGAAGAATAGGAAATTCAGAATAATATCTAAAAACAGTATTAATATTAGTAGAAATAGTAATAAAGATAGAAAGTTCTAACTTTACTGAAAGTAGGAAGCTTCTAGATATATCTATCAAAATAGAATTTATTTTCAGAATATTAATCTTATATATAACAGATTAAATAGAAGCTATTAACGTATAGGCTACTATATAATTCGTTTATTAAATTTTCTGATATTAAAGTTTAACTAATTTAGAGTATAATTTATATAGGTTATATAAATTAAACTCTAATAATTACTTTACTCGAATAAATAGAAAATATAGAATTATAAGAGTAAAGTAGAATACTTAACCTTTATTTACCTAATATAGAGTATTTAGAATAAAGAAAGTAATAGCAAAAAAGCTATAACTCTAATACATAGAAAATTTACTATATAGAGCTTCCTACTATTACTTAAAAAGTATTTCTTCAGATAGTATATAAGGTAATTATTAGTTATATTATACTATAGGGTATGCAGTAACTATATACGCTACCACGTATATAGCAGCATACTCTCTATAGCTTACTAGCTACAGGTGCTTAGTATCCAGCGCCAGCTGTAGCTGAATAGCGTGGCAATTAGTAAGTAATTACCACACTATAGATCTAGAGCCTTACATAACACCATATACTACATAATATAGTAATAATAATAACAAATACTAGAACACTAGTTTACATCTATATAATAAGATTATATTCAGTATACAATTACCTTAATAATTAAACTAACATTAATCAGTAGATTAATCTAACTATTATACTACTATACTGCAGATTAATAAAACCTATTACGCCAGAAGAAGTAATCGCAAAGCCCTATACTTAAGATCTATATAAAACGAAAGATTGCAAAACTATTACTTAGATACTTCAGGCCCTCCCCACTCTAAGACCTCGCCAGAAGCCTCTAAACTATATACTAACCCCTTATAGATTACTACTATTAAGATACTAATAACTATATTTAACTTTAGCATTAAAATAAGGTAACTTCCTAACAATAACTACTAAGAAGCTAATAACTATAATCACTTTTATTACTTACAGAAGTATATTTAACTAATACAACAATCCTCTTTAAGCTATCACTAGAATCTTTAGTACTAGAGATTTATAGTATCTCTAGCCTCAACCTTTTAAGAGATCTATATAGCCTCTTAAAAACTCTTTCCCTATTCCTCTCTATATAGATCTAGTAAAATTAATAATCCTCCCTTACTCTATACCTTCCTTATTTTTATAATAATATCTAAATTAACTCCTATAAGTAAGATATCTACCTCAGGTATCCTTATACTTATAATAATAATACTATTAGGTATCCCTATCCCTATAAAGCTCTACTAATACTTTAACCTAACACTCTTCAGCTAAATCCTTAATATTAACCACAAAACTATTATAGAGGAGGACTCTATAAAAATCTCTACCTATTTAGTATACTAAATATCCCTCTATATCTATATAAAACTCTATAGCCTAGAACTTTTTTAGATATTTAAGAGTAACTTTAAGAATTAGCTTATAGTAACTTAGCAGCTTACTAGTATCCCTATAACTTAATATTTTAGGAACTACCTTATAGCTTCTAATATTAAAGTTAATAAGAATAGTAATTAAATCTTTATAGTAATATACTAGTTAACTCAGTAAGAGGAGTTTATCCTATAGACTCTTAATAAAATTAATAATGTACTAAAATATTATACTATCCTTATAAGTAACTTTAAGAAGTATCCTGAATAGATTAATGACCTCCTAATAGAGAAGTTAACCTTTACTCTACCCCTCTATAATATCTAACTCAAGATTAAAAACGTTATATTAGTAATATTCTCACTATAAGTAGTTAAAGAGAAATACTTACTATTAAACTAATTAGCCTATATATATATAGCTTTAGATAAGAAACCTCTATTATAACTATCAGTCTCGCTAGCTTCCTATTCCTCTATCTTAAAATCGCTCTAATATCGAGAGGACTATTAAAACTACAGTTAGAACTAACTTAGGTATTATAAATATCCCCTATATATTACCACTACTACCCCTTTTAATAATATATCCACTAAGTATACTATAGACCTCACGAAGTTATATAATAAGAGTATAAAGTATAGTAGAGGCCTCTATAATATCCTTAAGTTAAAAATCTATATCTTTTATAATTACTATTTTAAGTTTAGTATTCTATAGTATATATAAGTAGAGCTTTTTCTAATTATACTTAAAGATAATATTCTTAAGTTTTACTATAACTACTTAAGTAACTTAAATATTAATCTCATATTTAACTAAATAGTCTAATATATTGAAAATTACTTTAAAAATAATAAAAATTAATAGCTCTACCTCTCTAACTAGCAAAATACTACCTTTTAAAATATTATTATTAAGAACCCTAATAAGAATAAAAAGGAGACCCTTAAGCTCCTAATCTTAAAACTTATATATATTTAGTAAACCTTCCCTATTAAGATCCAAATAGATAATATCTTCTACCTCTAGCTAATAAGTATATACTATAGTATACTATAGTAATAATTAACCCTCTTTAGCTTTATAGTAATCACCTAGAGTCTCTATAACTAGCTATAATCCTCTATAAGTAATATTTTATTAATCTAAAAAACGTAATATTTATAAGAAGATAGAAATAACTACTAGAAAGTAGCTAGAAACTAATTTTAAACTAACTATATATATAACTTACCTTAAAATAACCCTTAAGACTATAACTATACCTCCACATACACACAGCCTCACACTCCAGATAGCTATCACTCACCTCTAACACTTATATATAGCTATACTAATTAAAAATACTATATATATAGTAAACCTAGTTATTAATTTACAAAATATACTCTCAAAGAGAGACGTACTTTATATAATAGATATAAATTAACTACTAACCCTAAAATACACTCTATAGTAGTATACTAAACCTTCCTCACAAACTATAAAAATATTAATAACCTTAATAATAACAGCCTCAAAACTCCACTAAAAATTAATATTAATAAAAATATTATTATATAATACTAAATAAATATTAATCTTGAGGAAAATTACTCTATAGAATCTACCCTAAAGATATGTTTCATATTATTTTATAGTAAGAAACCTATCACTCTTAATAGAGATAAAATCACCTAAATCCTCTAAAATTAAGTAATAATCTATATCCTCACTAAAAGTATCACTACTAGCAGTAAACTTATAGATAATATTACTATACCTATATATACCTTCACACTTAAAAACTACTACTTAAATATAGTATTTTAAAATATTCTACCTAACTCAGATACTACTAACTTCTTAACTACTAGATACTTCTAGTTTACTATATTAAAGTAGTTAGTTATTATTTCTATTACTCTCTTACCTCTATAAAGTAAACTAGTTATAATATACTTCAGAGAAACTACTTCTATTATAATATTTAAAATAGTAAATATATTTATACTACTCAGTATTATTATATTCTATATAATCTCTTATAATATACCCTTCCTCCTCTACCTTACAGATATAAATTACCTTAATATTATATTTAATAATATCCATAATAAACTCCACTAAAGTAAAACAAATATACCTATTATTCAAAAATATGAATATCTATAAATACTCCTTAATAAAGAGAGAATAATTACCTCTATATACCTTACAGAGATAGAGATATAATGACTCTACTACTACTTTAGATATCCAGCTATAATATACCTCTATAATATTCTCACTAAAGTGGGACACCCAGTTAAATAATATACTCTCGAGACCTTTAGGAAATACTACTACTACTACTAAATATATAATACAGCTTCCTTATAATTTCATTTTACTATTTAAAATAATATTAACTTTAATTTTAAGATTATTATTAATATTATTTATATTAATAACTATAATATACTCTATATTATTAATATTACTATAATATTTAATACTACTTAATTTTTACCTACCCTCTCAGTAAAAATAATATAGAAGACCCTCAAAATATATTAAATTAATATACTAAAACCCTCCTAATTTTATTACTACTAACGTAAATATAACCTTTCGATCTAAAGATTTCAGATCAGAAGCAAAAACTATAGAATTAACAGTTTATATTATATCTATTAAGATATATAATAATATTAGTAAAGTTAAATATTACTATATACTTCTATACTATATATATAAAATCTACTATATAAAACTCCTAACTACTATTTAAGAAGTATCCCTTCAGACAGTATACAAAATAATTAATAACACTACTAGCCTAAATAGCCTCATACCCACACTACTTATTTTTAGAGTGTATTTATACCTCACGGAAGATTTAGCTCCCTCTCTAGATATTATTACCTAAGCCTAAGCTATATATAAAGCTACAGAGAAGGTCTACTATAAGTATACTAAACGCACTATTAACACTACTTTAGTAATATATAATAACTTTAATACCTCTTATATAATAACCCTTCTACTCCAGACTCTTATATATATATAATAAGAGAAAGAAAGTTAGTAAAAACTATACCCTCTTATTACTACCTATAATAAGACTTATATTCTCAAGCTACCTTATAGCTCTCAAGAGTTTTAATTAATAACTTCAAAATAGTATTTTAAAAATAATAAATAAGAGATTAATAATAATATAACTAAAGCTATAGCTTTATAAAAACTAATACTTATAACTTTATATACTAACCCTCAGCTAGACTAAAAACCTCTAAGTAACCTAATAGTAAACAGAAACCTATAATCCTATATAGCTACTCCAATTTTAGTTATAGCTATCCCAAGATTCTAAATATATAGCTAACACCTTATACTACCTCTATCTCAAGAGATAATAATACCCTCCCTCCTTAAGTAGTTAGTAATCTACTATCTTAACCTTTAATACCTAAGATAGAGCTGATATTTTTAAGTTATATAACCTATAGGTATACAGTTAGTTTACTACCTCTAGAGTTTAACTAAAAGACTTATTTTATAGTATACTTTATAACTAAGAAGCAGTTAGATTTAAAACTCTCACTTACCCTCTATGTAAAAAATATAATTATAATATCTAGCTTACTATTTAAAAAGTTAATTAAAAAGAAATTAAGAATATCATTAAGAACAGTATTATAAAGATTATTTAATATAACCTTATCCTCTATAAAGACTATAAGCTCTTTAAATTCTATATTATTAATAAGATTAAGAATAAAAATACTAATAAAAAATATAAGAAGTTAAAACTTATAATCTAAAGTTTCAGAAACTATAGTAAATTTGAGATTTTAATATAATCACTAATAATCTAGTAAAGTAGCTAACAGTTAATTTTAACTATAACTCTAACCCTCCTTAAATATAAAAATATAATAATATAATTTTATAATATTACTTAAGTCTACACCTAAGCTAAAATAAAGCTTATAAAACTTATTATAGCTAAACTACCCTCATACCTTAAAAGGTAATACTCTCTAAACTCTATAATAATTATAATTAAGCTACTTTACAATCTCACTAAAACTAGAACTTACTAGTAAGTAACTTACTCTATATACTATAAAAAGAAGTTACAAATAGAAACTTTAATATATAATCTATACCTCCTTATCTTATATACTTAAAATAATACCTTCAGCCTTATTAGTATATAAACTAATAATACCCTCAACCTCTCTAATATAGTATTCTCTCACTAAAAAGATAAGAAGCTTAAAAAAACTTTATTTAAAGTGAAGCTTAAAATTGTATTCTTAGAGACTATACTCCTTATATTTAATAGAGATATCTTATTACTTTATAGTAATTACCTCTACTTATATTAAAAACACTAAAAGTAAAGGCTAACTCTCATTAATATATATACTACACCTAAGACACTCAAGAAGGTATATATTAAATAATATATATATAGTATATACCTTACCTCTATATACCAGCTGGAAGCTCTATTTGACCTCTTACGTACAACGTAAAAGTAATAACCCTTAAGTAATATTACTACTATACTTAATAAACAGCTTAAATAGTAAATAAAGTACCTTAACGAAAACCTTAACTTTATATTACTTAACCTCTCTAAAATATATTTTGACACTTTTATTAACAGCTTTTTTACTAATAATACTAACCTCTTATCTTAACTAGAATTTATAGTAATTCTAAGCTAAAAGACTATAACTAATAATAACTAATTTAACCTCTATAGTAACTTTATATACTACTTATCTACTAAAAGTAAGAAAGTTACTAGGAGTATACTTACCTTAGAGATCTATACTATAATAGCTAGTATAGACTTTATCTATATTATAGCTATATTACTTAAGAAGATCCTTAAGCACAAAAAGCTCCTTTAGATTCTAACTATTATATATACTAACTTATACTCACTTTATAAATACCTTATAAAACTTAATACTACTAAGGAGAAGTATCTAATAATTAATATTATAATCTTAAGGTAGTTATATAAGTACTATAAGCTCTATAACATATAGTAGATTAACAGAGATAACAATATTACTAATACTTTCATAAACAGCACTCTAAACTACACCCTCAAGAGATTTATTAATTTAAACTATATAACTATTTAAATAGAGGAATAAGTAACTTAAGTAGAGTAGATAAATAAGTATTTAGATATTATTCAGGCAAAAAGATATAGATTAAAAAAAGTATTATTTTTCATATAAATAGATAGATACTAAAATATACAACAAAAAGAAAAATTACTAATATTAGTTATACTATACTATAGAGTATATAGTAACTATATACACTACTATATATATAGCAGTATACCCTCTATAACCTACTAGCCACAGATACCTAGCACCTAACGC
Source organism: Colletotrichum lindemuthianum (assembly GCA_001693025.2). NCBI lineage: Eukaryota > Fungi > Ascomycota > Sordariomycetes > Glomerellales > Glomerellaceae > Colletotrichum > Colletotrichum lindemuthianum. The sequence goes on along the minus strand of MASP02000715.1, from coordinate 85,418 downwards.
CAGCTATAGCCAAATAGTATAGTAATTAGTAAGTAATTACTATACTATAGATCTAGAGCCTTATATAACGCTATATACTATACAATATAGTAATAATAACAATAAATACTAGAACACCAATTTACATCCATACAACGAGATTATATATAGTATACAATTACCCTAACGATTAAACTAACAGTAATTAATAATACTACTAGCTTCAATAACCTTATATTAATACTATTTACTTTTAGAGTATATTTATACCTTACGGAAAGTTTAGCTTCTTTTCTAGATATTATTACTTAAATTTAAACTATATATAAAACTATAAAGAAAGTTTACTATAAATATACTGAGTATACTATTAATATTACTTTACTAATATATAATAATCTTAATATCTTCTACATAATAGCCTTTCTATTTTAGACTCTTAAATATATATAGTAAGAGAAAAAAAGCTAGTAGGGATTATATCTTCTTATTACTATCTATAGTGAAACTTATATTTTAAAACTACCCTATAGTTTTTAAGAGTTTTAATTAATAGCTATAAAATAATATTTAAAAGGTAATAAATAAGAGATTAATAATAATATAGTAATAGCTATAATTTTATAAAAGTTAGTATTTATAGCTTTATATACTAACCCTCAGTTAGACTAAGGATCTCTAAGTAATATAATAGTAAATAGAAGCTTATAATTCTATATAGCTACTTTAATTTTATCTGCAGCTATTTCCGTAACTTTAAATATAAAGTTAATACCTTATATTACCTCTATCCTAAAAGAAAATAATATTCTTCGTTCTTAAGTAGTTAGTAATTTACTACTTTAATTTAAATAACTTAGATTTAACTAGAAACCTGAGGTTTTATAACTTATATATATATAGTTAGTTTAATATCTCTAAAGTTTAGCTAAAAACTTTATTTTATAATATATCTTACAGCTAAAAAAATAGTTAGATTTAATATTCTTACTTGCCATCCACTTAAAAAGTATAATTATAATATCTAGCTTACTATTGAAAAAGTTAATTAAAAAAAGATTAGGAACATTATTAATAATAGGACTATAAAATTATTTAATATACTTCCATTTTCTATAAAAACTATAAATACTTTAAGTTTTATATTATTAATAAGGTAAAAATAAGAATACTAATAAGGTATATAAGAAGTTAAGATTTATAATTTAAGGTTTTAGAGACTATAGTAAGTTTGAGAGTTTAATATAATTACTAATAATTTAGTGGAGTAGCTAATAGTTAGTTTTAATCATAGCCTTAATTTTCCTTAAGTATGAAGATATAATAATATAGCTTTATAATATTACTTAAGCTTATATATAAGTTATAATAAAGCTTATAAGATATATTATAGCTAAACTACTTTAATGTTTTAAAAGGTAGTATTTTTTTGAACTTTATAATAATTATTATTAAGTTATTTTATAGTCTTACTGAGGCTGGAATATACTAGTAAGCAGAGTATTACAATAATATAAATATATCTAATATAAATACAAATATATATATTTGTAATATATTACATATAATAGCTAAGATATATATTTATATTTGTAATATTTCAAAACCTCATATATTATAGATATATTGTATATATTTGTATTTATATTATTTATAATATAATATACTGAATTAAGGTTATAGTAATAAGTAAAGTAAATATTCATATTAACAGAATAAAGTCTAACTAATCTAAAACCGTTGTAGTTATAGTTATATATTACTTTATAATAGAGAAACTTCATTTTAAAGTATTATTAATACTAGTAAAGTAATACTGTAATTCTAATTTAGTAACTAGTAACTAATAAGATATTAGTATAATATAAAATACTAATATTCAATAGTAGTAAAAAATAAATATCTAACCTTAAGATATTAATTACTATTTCTATCTATTTTTATATTACTTTTCTTTATATTATTATTACTACTACTAGTTAGAGTATTAGGAAATAATTATATATAATATATTCCTAAGATATAATATATTATATATTATATATCAGAAGTATAAATCTGTTATAAATATATATAATATATTAGGAGTTCTATTTAATATATATATTTATATATATAATATAACATAAATACTTGTAATTATACTTATATTATCCAAAATATATTCTATTTTAATAAGATTTAAAATGTAGAAATGAAGGATTTAGTTTATTTAATTACTTGTTTAGCGTTTAAATACTAACTTTAATATATAAAAATATATTAATCTTTAAATATTCTACTATTATTCTCTTATATATGTAAATTAAAATGTATTAGGTATTATATCATAAATAATATAAATATAAATATATATACTTATATTATGTTACAAATATATGTATCAGGAAAATAAACCTGATATATTATAAATATATGTAATGTATTTGTATTTGTAATATGTAATATGTAATATATTATGTATTTGTAATGTATTATGTATTATGTATTATGTCTTAATGCTCCGCTGGTAAGTAATTTATTTTATATATTATAAGGAGAAGCTGTAAATAGAGAACCCAATATATAATCTATATCTTTTTTTTATATACTTAAAATAATATTGTTAGCTTTATTAGTATATAAACTAATAATATCTTTAGCATCTTTAATATAGTATTTTCTTATTAAGAGAATAAGAAGCTTAAAAAGGTTTTATGTAAGGTAAGGTCTAAAATTATATTTTTAGAGACTATATTCCTTATATTTAAGAGAGATATTCTATTACCATTTAGTAATTGCTTCTATCTATACTAAAGGTATTAAGAATAAAAGCTAGCTTTTATTATTATATATACTATACCTAAGATATTTAAAAAGATATATATTAAATAATATATATATAGTATATATTTTACCTTTATATACTAGCTGGAGGCTTTATTTAATCCCTTGCATATAGCGTAAAAATAATAACTCTTACGTAATAATGCCACTATATTTAATAAATAGCTTAAGTGGTAAATAAAGTATTTTAACTAAGATCTTAACTTTATATTACTTAATATTTCTGAAATATATCTTTATACGTTTATTACTAGCTTCTTTACTAATAATATTAATCTTTTATCTTAAGGGAATTTATAATAATTTTAGGTTTAGAGACTGTAACTAGTAATAGCTAGTTTAATCTCTATAGTAACCTTATATATTACTTATTTACTAAAAGTAAGAAAGTTATTAAAAGTATATTTACTTTAGAGATTTATAGTATAATAGCTAGTGTGGACTTTATTTAGATTATAGCTATATTACTTAAGAAAATCCTTAAATACTGGAAGCTTCCCCAAGTTCTAACTATTATATATACTAACTTATACTTACTTTATAAATATCTTATAAAGCTTAGTATTACTCAAAGGAAGTATTTAATAATTAATATTATAATATTTAAATAGTTATATAAATATTATAAGTTTTATAAGGTGCGGTGGAGTAATCAAAATAATAATATTGCTGATATCGTCATAAAAAATATTGTAAACTATATCCTTAAGAGATTTATTAATTTAAATTATATAACTATTTAAACAGAGAAATAGGTAACTTAAGTCAAGTAAATAAATAGGTATTTAGATATGATTTATGTAAAAGAATATAAATTATAAAAGATATTATTTTTTATATAAGTAAATAGATATTAGAATATATAATAAAAAGAAAAGTTGCCAGTATTAATTATACTATACTATGGAATATATAGTAACTATATACGCTACTATATATATATATATATATTATAGGCTATATCCGGATATCCAGCTAGAACTATATCCAGATATTTAAAGCTAACCCCCTCGCCCGGATGGAGCCCCAGTAGGTTCTATATAGCACTATATATACAGACTTTTCCACACACTTATAGAGGCTTCTTTTTTACTTTTTAATTCTAAATAAATAGTACTTTACGTTACCTTCCGGTTCAATAAATCTAGATCCAGCTTTTTATATATTTAGAGTTTAGTTTTATTCACTATATAGATAATACTCGATAGAACGTAGCTTTCTACCGATTAAGTATATAATTTAGTTAAATATAGCTTCTAGAATATAATATTATATAATAGATAACTAACTAACTAATATAACGAATAATAGAGAATACTAAAGCCTCCCAGAGAATCTCTATAGGTAATAATCTTATAAGTAAACTATTTTAGTAGTAATTGCAGTATACCTTAAGCTTTCTCTACCGGAGGATTAATAAGCTTATATATAAATTAGTAATATAAGATACTATAATAAGTAGTAACCTCTAGGTAGCTACTATAATAAATATCTCTAACTTATATTAAAATACTTTTATAACCTCTAAAATAATATTTATTAGAATACTAGCTCTTAAGGTTAATAATATTATTATATTCCTGTTAATAATAAATTACTAGAGGAAGCCTCTTTCTCTATTTCTAAAGTTTTCAGGTAAGTGGAAGAAATACTAAGTATAAGTCTAATAAATAAACGCTAAGCTTAGAATTAACTACTATTTCTTCAATAATGATTAGGAATACTAATATCTAATTTACTTTTATTTGAACTTCTATTTCCAGTGAATAGTTAAAATCTTCTATATAGCGGAAAAACTAGAGAACTTCTATAATCTAGATAATTTTATAAATTATCTAGATATGATTTATTTAAATCTAAATAGTTAACTTTATATTATTATCTAGCTATAAAGCTTCTAACAGAAAGAAAATAAATATCTACCTATTTTTCTACCTTAATCTAAAAATACTTAAGCTAATACTAAAGAATATATATAGTTAGATATAATTTAGATCTCTCTATTGAAAGCTATTTTACTTTCCTACTTTAAGTAAGTTTATATTATAATAAACCTTCCTATAAAATATAAGCTCTAGTTATCTGAAATCTAAAATAGAATTTAGAAGCTTAAATATATAAAGGAAATATTAATTTACTATTAGCTACCCCACTAGAAACCCACTACTTATAATATTAACAGTACTATTATGATAACTAGAGTAGTTAAGAAGTAATAATAATATTAAAACTTTAGTAACTTCTCCTCTGCCTCTAAGAAATATTCTAAAAGCTATTAGAATACTTACTAATACTTAAGATATAATAAGAAAAGCTATATTAATAGAAACTATATAGCCTAAAATATACAAAAGCCAGCATAAAGGTTATAAAAACTATAACTACTGCAGATTATATTAAGAATAACCAGAAAAATAATACTACCTCACCTAATAATAGTAAAAGTTTAGAAAAAACGTAACTTAATAGTAAAGTTAGACCCTAAAGCTAACTAAAGTGGAAATAACAGAATAGGGGAAAAAACAGAAAAGGATTTAGGTAAGTAACTAGTAGTTAGCTATTATTTAAGCTAGACTTAATAAAGATTACTTTATTAATATACTTATTAATATAAACTAAAATATCTATATTATTATTAATATTTTCCTTGAAAAGAAATTTTACCTCCTACTAGTTAATATATTAAAGAGATAGATAAGGAAATATACTACCAGATTATTACTTAGTAATATCCAGAGAGTAACTATTCTAATTTTAGAAATTGGTAGCTATATATAGATAATCCATATTTATATTATAGAAAGCCTCTAGCTACTTTTATATTTTAGGTAACTATAGATAAATAATAATTATATTATTTATAATACTGAAATCTAATAAATAGCCTATAGAAGAAGTAGTATAATAATATATCTAAAATATCAGAATAAGTAAATATAACTTAAGAAGATTTAGTTAGTCTACCTACTTAATACTCTTTTATTTAAATCTATTTACTAATATACTTTCTAGTATATTAGTAAGATATTAAGCTTTTACTAAATTACTTTTATTAATTTCATAAATATTAAGAAAGTATTAGCCCTAAAAGTAAAGGTAAACCTAAGGAATTATATTTCTGCAAATATTCTAAAGAAATTGCTAAATCTTTTCTATCTAAACTTAGTATACTAACTATTCTCCAGCTAACTAGAAAGAAATTATTATATTCTACTAATTTCTAATAATAAGAAATAGAAACTAAACCTTCTATAGAAATCTCTCTATAATATATTATAAAAGAAACTCCTAATATTTAAGAAGATTCTGGAAAACTTACTTAATAAGAAGTTTATTAAAGTAAGTAGCTTCTCTACTAATATCCTAATTTTCTTTATAAGGAAGCTAGATAAAAGAATATACTTCTAAATTGATTACAGAATTCTTAATATAATTATAGAGAAAAACTATTACCTACTTCTTTTTATATTAGAAACTCTCTAGAAAGTTACTATAACTTACTAATATATTAAGCTAAATACTATTATTATATTCTATAAAATTAGAGTTAATAAAGTAAATTAGAAGATCTTTTTAGATATATTATAGTCTCTTTAAATAAATAGTATATTCTTTTAAACTTACTAATATTTCTATAATATTCTAATAATATATTAATAGCTATTTATATTAGTTTCTAAATAATTTTATTATAGTATATATTAATAATATCCTTGGTATGGTTGCTGTTGCCGGGTAAATCTTACAGTTAGAACCACATATAGGGTGAAGAGCTTAGGTACTACTATAGTTATAGAGTAAAAGTAACTAAATTAATAATATTCTTATTTATATTAGTAATTTATAAAAGAAATATAAGGAAAGAATCTGCTAGAAATTGAGCTATCTTACTAATATAAGCTCAAAGTAAAAGTCTAAGAAATATAATTTTTTTATTATTATAGTTTGGTTACTTTTGCTCTGTATCTGTAGTGGTACCTAAGCTCTTTATTCTATATATAGTTCTAACTGTAAAATTTACCTAGTAATAGTATTTATGCTAATGCTAGCTTATAATTAGTTTAAATAGTAATAAAATTACTTATTATTATAGATAATTATACTTCTAGTTATAATATTTAACCTTATAGTAGAGGAAGACCTTATAGTAATAATCTATATAGTATGAGCCTTAGTGAGGCTAGAGCTTAATATATATAGCTAAAAGTAACTATTAAGGTTATAAGGTTGAGAAGTTTTGTGAACCTCTTGGAAATAGGATAAAATAAAAAGCTGAAAGCTAAGTATTCTATAATCTATCACTCTTCTATATTTTTAAAATAAAATTAGAATTCCCTTGAAATCTATATAGCTACTTATAACTAGAGAATTATAAAATAGGTAAAGAGATATTTAGTTATGACTATTATAATTAAAACTATTAGTTTATTAAACTAGATCTTACTGAAATTATCCCAAATATTATAATTAATAGGCAGCTTATAGATATTTAAAAGAAAATTATATAGTTATCCTATAATCTGCTATATTAAGCTAACTATTTTAGTAACTAGTTATTAATTAGATAATATCTTAATATTAATATACTATAGTAATATTAGTTACTTAATATTTTATAATATTATCATAATATAATTATAGACGTTTTAAAAGCTATCTAGTTATATTAGAAGTATCTATATCTATATAAATATTATTTATATATTAGCTGTATTTAATATATTAAGATCGTTCGCTAATAAAAGCAAGCTGAGTCCCGCTATACTTATATAGAGCTTATAAGTTAACTTATATTAATAGCGGAAAACTTTCGTGTCAGAGGCGTAAAGTTTTATCTTGGGGGTAGGTAGAATATAGTAAGGATATTAAGGTTACAGATATTAAGGTTATAATAAGTATTTAAATAAAATAACTATAGTTAGTAATAATTAAATCTCTTAAGATATTTAAATCATATATAGATAGTATAAGAATGTGAGAATGTGAGAGTGTGAGAGTGTGAGGTTAATATAGAAGGAATTATTAGTTATTTATTATCAAAAAGGTTAATATAGAGTAGGTATACTAGCTACTGTAGCTGCAAGGGGTTCAGATCTAGATTAACTTAAGGTTAGCTGCAGCAGTTAGCAGGGGGGTAAGAGGGCTGAAGTTATACTTTAGGGGGTAATATATCTACTCATAGTCGTAATAGAGAGTAAGCTATCAGCCCCTCCCCTTTATTATTATAGTTAAATATATTAAATTTATTATATTAGCTAGAAAGAATCTCTCTTATAATTTAAAAAAGCTGGAGGTTATTACTAACTACCTTCTTCCTAACTTACTAAAGGATATTTATAGTTTCTTTAAATTTGCAAACTATTATAAAGTTTTTAGATTTTAGTATAATTTTATTATAAAGTCGTTAAACTATCTAACTTAAAAGTTTATTTCCTTTAACTAGAAACTAAAATAGTAGGAGGCTTTCTTTATACTATAATAACTTTTTACTATAGAATTAATTTTATAGATATTTAACCTTAATATCCTAATACTAATAGAGACAGACTATTTAAAGTATACTCTAGGAGGTATATTAACTTAGAATAATAAAACTAAAATAAGGTATTCAGTAGTTTTTTACTTCTAATATTTCATTTCTATAGAGTTTAATCACCTAATCTATGATAAGAAACTTCTTATAATACTAATCTATTTATGAATATAAAACGTCAAGCTATAAAATATCAGGAAGTTTAAGATTCTTACTAATTTTAAAAACCTTAAATATTTTATAATAAAGTAACAGCTTAAAGAGAGATAAAATTAATAGGTGGAGAAATTATCTTAATATAATTTTTACCTTAAATACTAACTAAGTATCTAGATAGTAGCCTCTAATATTTTCTTCCAGAGGAAATAGAATATTACTAAAGGGTGAAATAATAAAGAGTAATAAGAATAAATAATATAAATTATCCTAAATACTACTGTTTCCTCAGGGACCTAAGAAGAATATATAGATACTACTAGTATCTAGATTTTTAAAGATAAACTAAATTTATAAAAAATATAGAATTATACTACTAAAAAAGATGTTTTATATTAATAGATTTTTATAGTAACTTAGTAAGGAAAATATGGCTTTCCCCCTAATTTCTATATTAAGATTTAAATTACTAAGTATATTATTAATATATTAAGATAGCTTATCTTTAGAGAGAAACTTTAGATACTAAATAGTAAAGAAAGTAATAACCTCCTTAATAAACTTAAAATTAAACTAATATAGTAGTTATATAACTTTTTCCCTGTAGGCTACCTAAAGTATAATAATATACTAGAGATTAGAAGCTAATAGTTCTACTAACTTAGATAGTTACAGAGCGTCCGCTAATTTATATGTAACTATAATATATATAGCGATATTTATATCTAGAGGTAAGTTAAGAAGGAATTCCTAAAGTTTCTATTAATATCTAACTAGTTATACTCTAATTTATTAATAAATTCTGTTACTAACTTACCTTCTATAAATGAATAAGGTAGTTATTATGTTTAGATTATTATTAATTAACTAAATAAAGTTCCTATACTGGAGAAAATAAATATAATAGAGATAGAGGTATATATTTAGTAATTTCTTAGTTATTATTATAGGTTTTATAAAATACTATACTTTATTATTAGTAATAGAAAGTCTAATTAGGTAAGTTACTTCTAGAAGGAATTCTAGAAACTAATAGATATTATATATCTATTAAGTATTAGTTACTATCTATAGACTAATAGAATTATAGAATAGTATAACCAGAAAGTCTGAGTGATTTTAAGGGTATTTATATACTAATTCCAGAATAACTAGAATAACCTACTATTTATTATCTAGTTATCCTTCTGTAACTAGCAGTATAATATAATAGAAACTATATTTTTCTTTATAGACTATAGATATTATATTAACTTTATTCTAATTACTAAGAAATATATAAAATCACCCAGTAGTAATAAAGCTACTATCTACTAGCTACTTAAAAAGATATAGTTAGTAATAATATATATTTATATAGAGATAGCTACTATTTAGTAGAAATCAGAGGCTTAGGTAGATAAAACCTAATTGCCTATAAATTAATATTAGGTTAATAATACGATATAGTTAAATAAATCTAACTATAAGTTGCTAAAGCTAAGCTAAAGATTAACCTAACTATATTATAATTATATAGTAATAAAGATTCTCTTACTATATATTATAAAGCTAGATACTCTAAAGTCTCTTTATTTATAATTCTATATTAATATATTCTGGAGAATTACTATCAATCTGCTATCTAGGCAGATTATAGTTAATAGCTAGCTATTACTATTAGTAGATAATAATAGAAAAGCTAAATAGTTAGTTAAACATATTCTTACTATAAGAATATACTAAGTGGAAAGAGAATATAAATAAGAAGCTTTTATTAAATAGAAAGAATATATAAACTCTATATAGAAACTAGTTAATATTATTATAAATATAGTAATATTAAAGTAATATAAGGTAATATATAGGCTAGTTATAAATAATAATTATAACCTAACCTACAGCCTCTAAGTAGGTAGCAGCCAGAAAGAAGGAAGATAATATTATAGACTATATTTAGATATCCAGCTTAAGTTATAATTAGGTATTTAAAACTAACCTCCTCGCCTAAGTGAAGCTTCAGTAGGCTCTATATAATATTATATATACAGACTTTTCCATACACTAATAAAAACGTCTCTTTTACTTCTTAATTCTAAATAAACAATATTTTACGCCACCTTCTAGTTAAATAAACCCAGATCCAACCCTTTATAATATAGCAGTATATTCTCTATAGCCTACTAGCTATAGATACCTAGCATCTAATATTAGCTATAACCTAATAGTATAGCAATTAGTAAGTAATTACTATACTGTAAATCTAAAGCCTTATATAACGCCACACGCTATATAATATAGTAATAATAATAACGAATACCAGAATACCAATTCATATCCATACAACGAAATTACATACAGCATACAATAACCCTAACGATTGAACTAACAATCATATTAACTATACTGCTAAAGTATTTAACCTATTATAAGATATCTAGTATTTAAGAACTTATTAGCTATATTAAATATTAATAACTGCAATCTCTAAGTAGTTACTTCTTTACAGTGAAGAGGGATAATTTAGCTTAATATTCCACTAGTAATCTTACTTTTATAACTACTAAAAGAAGATAAAGTGTATAGCTAGAAAGATATAAAAAGTAATATTATAAAGGTATAACTTAGCTTCCTTATATTTCAAGGTTATAATATAGATTTTAGTATCTGTATAGCTTTTAATAGATACTAATTTAATATTATACTAAATATAATCTCTAGAGGAAGCTTCTTAGAGGGTTATAAAATACTTAGAATATTGAAAAATATAAATTAAGATACTTAAATTGAAAATAAATAACTTTTAGAGATAATATAATTAAGGTTTCTCTATATAGTAAGCTTACTATATAATATTATAGTTACTTTAGCTAAAAAGCGAACTATATAACTACTATTATCTAAAATCCCAGATTCTTTTTAAGAAATTTATAATTAAAGTTCTTTACTATTAAATTCTCTTCTTTATTATAGTATTTAATATCGAGCTTTTATATATATGTAATAGATATATATAATAATAGCGTATAAATAGGTAGTTTTTACTTTATTTAAGAGGATATAGAGGTTTATCTAAGTTATTAAAGTATTTCTTACAACCTTAAGAGTTTAGGTTACTATCTGTAGCTTTTAAAGTTATATTTAAAATTCTATAGCTAACTCTACCTTAATAAAGAATTCTAGAAAGCTGCTATAAAGCCTCTATAATAGTTAAAATAACTTTATTTAGTGGTATTATATCTAATTTACTATAAACTATAAATATATAACGTTATATATATATTTTAATTAGTAAGTAGACTAGTAAAAGTAAAGAATTATTAATCTAAATAAGATCTATAATAGAGAAAGTGAAGCTAATTACTTAAGCTTTATATATAATATTTACTATTTCTGAAATTAGATTTTAGTTACTATCTTTATTACAAGATATTTAAGTTTGGAAAACTAAAATATATTATAATATATAGTAGCTATATACTAAAGATAAAGATTATCTATAATATTCAAATAATTATAGAAGTTAGTTAATTTTATAATAAGATTCTCTTCTATATTATAATATTAATATTAAGATACCTTACTTATATATTTAAAAAATTAAGTTATTATATACATTTAATTTAACTATTTATACTAATACTTTTAAGTTTTTACTAAATAGAAGTGATTAATAGCTATATAGATATTAAGGGTTTTCTCTAAGAGATTTATAATATTCTTAATATAGATATTTTTAGTAGCTTTAAGGGAAAGTTAAAGTTTCTTAGAATAAATTAACTTTATAGAAGTAAACCTATTAAGAATACTGGAGGTAGTTAAAGCCTCTAAAATACTAGTTTTAGATATTATAATAGCTATTTTATCCTCTTTCATCTTAGGAAAGTTCTATATAAAAGAGTTTGAAGAAACCTCTAACTTAAAACTTCTTTAAGTAGCTATTTTAAGATTAAGGTAGTTTTATAGATTATAAGCTTTAGCTTCCACTTGAAAGATATTATATTAGATAATTAACTAATTAGCTTTCTTGAGTATTAAAATAGAGATACTTTCGGTAGATATTTTGGCGTTTGAGATATCTAAAATTATTATAATATATATATTTTATCTGGTAGCTTTTCAGTATTGTGAGACTCTTAATTATCATATATAATTAGAACGTAAAATCTGGTATATATTCTATATAACTAAATATAGCTATATATACTACGTAAGACTTTATTTAAACTAGTTTAAGTGGGGCGAGGCTTATGGAGATACTATAAATGCCTAAGGCTTAAATAGTGTAAGCTTTACCGCTCGAACGCGTTATCTCTAATACCTCTGATACCTATAGTATCTCCATAGACCTTACCTAACTTAAACTAGTTAAAATAAGGTGTTTTATAATATATATAGCTATTTTTAGTTATATATAATATATACTAGATTTTACCTTCCAATTATATATAATAACTAGAAGTCTTATAATACTAAAAAGCTATTAGGCTAAATATATATATTATAATAATTATATATATCTTTCATACTAGAATATCTTCTAAGAATACCTCTATTATAAAGCTTAAGGAATCTAACTGGTAGATTATATAGTATAATATCTTTCAGATAGAAACTAAAACTTATAATCTATAAACTTAGCTTAATTTTAAAGTGGAAGCTTAAAGAAATCTCTATTTAGAGATTTCTTGAAAGTATTTTATATAAAGTTTCCGTAAGGTAAAAAAAAGGTAAAATATGGATAGTAATATTTAAGATTAATATTTTAGAATCTTTAATAACTTCTGGTGCTTTTAATAAATTTACTTCTATAAAGTTAACTTATTTTAAGAAACTTTAACTTTCCTCTAAAGTCTCTAATAATATCTATATTAAGAAAATTCTAAATTCTATAGAGAGAACTTTAAAGATCTATATAATCTTCTGTAATTTCTATTTAGTAAGAAGTAAAGAATATGAATAAGAATAGTTAAATTATATTTATATAATAATTTAGACTCTGAAGTATATGAATAAAGTACTTTAATAATAATATCATAATATAAAGGAAGACTTTTTTGAATAAATAGCTGATATTTATAATTACCTTTATATTAGAAAAAACCTCTATCTTTAGTATATAGCTACTATATATTATAATATATTTTAGTTTCCTAAGCTTAAATACTCTACTATTAGAATAATAATTGAAATATACTTTTAGAAATAGTAAGATATTATATATAGACCTTAACTAGTTTGCTATATTCTCTTTATTATAATAATATTTTAAACTAATATTTTTATATTTCTATTAGTTTACTTATTAGTTAAAATGTATATTTAAGATTATATATTTATAGTGTATAGTTAATTAAATATTATATTACTATATAAAGTTATTGTAGCTATTATAGAGGCTATATAGTAACTTTCTGAAACTTTCTATTAAGGTAAAACTAACTATAAAATATTTCATATTACCTTACAGATTATAAATAGTAACTTAAACTCTTAAGATAATAAAGAGTCTTTTGATAACTTAAATAAATCTTTATGTTCTCTTAAGTATAGTAAAAACTATTTACTTTTTTATTTTTAGTATATATATTAATTATTTATAAATAAAGGCGAGATATTAAATATATTAAGAAAGAAAACAATTAATATAAAAATATTCCGGATTTAAAATTAGATAATAGTGTTATTTTATAGTTTTTTCCTCTATATATTCTGTAAGTAACTAAAGTAGACAAGTGTTTCTATTAGGATTCCCCAGAAAGCGGCGAACTATTAAGATATTGTTACTAAAGCTGAAATAAAAGATATTAAGAAATTGTTATTTCTTATTGTCGGTTACGCTATACCGTAGGGCATGCGGTAACCGTACGCGATACCACGTACGTAGCGGCATACCCTCCAGGGCCCACTGGCTACAGATACCTAGCATCCAGCGTCAGCCGTAGCCGAATAGCGTGGCAATTAGTAAGTAATTACTATACTGTAGTTCTAGAGCCTTATATAGCGCTACACACTATATAATGAAGTAATAATAATAATAAATACTAGAATACTAGTTTATATCTATATAAAGAGATTATATATAGTATATAATTACCCTAATAATCAAATTAATACTAATTAGTAGTTAACCTAACTATTATACTATTATACTGTAGATTAGTAAGATTTATTATAATAGAAGAAGCAATTATAAAACCCTATACCTAAGGTTTATATAAAGTGAAAGATTATAGGATTTATTACTTAGAAACTTTAGATCCTTCCTATTTTAGGATCTTACTAGAAGTATCTAAATTATATATTAACTCCTTATAGAGGTTATTATTAAGAAGTTAACTATATATCCTCACTTTAGTTTAAAATAAGGTATTCTCTGTAGTATTATCAAAAGGTTAACTATATACCTAAGATAGTTACTTACTAGAAAGTATTTAGTAAATATAATAACCCTCTTTAAGTTATTATTAGTTTTTTTAATATTAGAGATTTATAGTATTTCTAGTTTTAACCTCTTAAGAAATTTATATAGCTTCTTAAAAACCTTTTCCTTACTCCTCTCTATATAAGTTTAGCTGAATTAATAATTCTCCCTTACTCCACACTTTTCTTACCTTTATAATAATATCTAAATTAAACCCTATAGGTAAAATACTTACTTTAGGTATTTCTATATTTATAATAAAAATATTTTTAAGTATTTCTATATCTATAAAACTTTATTTATATCTTAATTTAGTATTCTTCCGCTAAATTCTTAATATTAATTATAAAACTATTATAGAGGAGGACTTTATTAGAGTTTCAATCTATTTAGTATACTAAGTAGCCCCCTATATATATATAGAACTTTATAGACTAAAGTTTCTCTCAATATTCCAAGGTAACTTTAAGAAATAACCTATAATAATATAGTAACTTATACGTATATATATAATCTGCTACTTTAGAGATTACCTTATAGTATATAGTATGAAAGTAAAAATAGATAGTAATTAAGTTTTTATAGTTATCTACCAGTTAGCTTAGTAGGAGGAGTTTACCCTATAGACTTATAATAAGATTACTAATCTTCTAAAATACTATACTACTCTTAAGAGTAACTTTAAGAAGTATCCTAAGTAAGTTAATAATCTTATACTAGAGAAGTTAGATTTTATATTACCTCTCTGTAATATCTAACTAAAAATCGAAAGTATAGTATTAGTAATATTTTCACTATGAAT
This sequence comes from Colletotrichum lindemuthianum, assembly GCA_001693025.2. Classification (NCBI taxonomy): domain Eukaryota; kingdom Fungi; phylum Ascomycota; class Sordariomycetes; order Glomerellales; family Glomerellaceae; genus Colletotrichum; species Colletotrichum lindemuthianum. Next base: position 69,719 of record MASP02000715.1, on the reverse strand, counting down.
AGTTAAAGAAAGATACCTACTACTAAACTAACTAATCTATATATATATAGCTTCTAGCAAGAAACCTCTATTATAACTATTAGTCTTACTAGCCTTCTATTAAACTATCTTAAAGTCTCTTTAATACTAAGAGGACCACTAAAACTATAGTTAAAACTAACCTGGATATTAAGAATATTCCCTATATATTACTATTACTACTTCTTTTAATAATATATTTACTTAATATATTATAAACCTTACAAAATTATATAATAAGAGTGTAAAGTATAATAGAAGCCTCTATAATATTCTTAAGTTAAAAATCTATATCTTTCATAATTACTACTTTAAACTTAATATTCTATAGTATATATAAATAAAGTTTTTTTTAATTATACTTAAAGATAATACTTTTAAGTTTACTTTTAACTATTTAAGTAACTTGAACGTTAACTTTATATTTAACTAAATAGTCCAGTAGGTTAAGAATTACTTTAAGAATAATAAGAATTAATTACTTTACCTCTCTAACTAGCAGAATATCACTTTTTAAAATATTATTACTAAAAACCCTAATAAAAGCAAAAAGAAGGCTTTTAAGCTCCTAATCTTAAAGCTTAGATATATATAAAAAACTTTCCCTACTAGGATCTAAATGGATAATATCCTCTACCTCTAGCTTATAAGTATATATTTTAGTATACTAGAAAAATAATTAGCCTTCTTTAGCCTTATAATAACTATCCAGAATCTTTATAACTAATTATAATTCTCTATAAGAAATATAAAATTAATCTAAAAACTATAATATATATAAGATAATAGAGATAACTACTAGAGGGTAGCTAGAAACTAATTTTAAACTAACTATATATATAATTTACCTTAAGGTAATTCTTAAGATTATAACTATACCTCTATATATATATAGCCTTACAGTTTAGATAGCTATTACCTACCTCTAATATTTATATATAACTATACTAATTAAAAATATTATATATATAGTAAACTTAGTTATTAGTCTATAAGGTATACTCTCAAGAAGAGATATACTTTATTTAATAAGTATAAGTTAACTACTAACCCTAAGATATACTCTATAGTAGTATACTAAATCTGCCTTATAAATTATAAAGATATTAATAACCTTAATAATAAGAACCTTAAGGCTCTACCTGAAGTTAATATTAATAAAGATATTATTATATAATACTAAATAGATATTAATCTTGAGGAACATTATTCTACAGAATCTACCCTAGAAATATTCTTTATATTATTATATAGTAAGAAGCTTATTATTCTTAATAGAGGTAAAATTACTAGAATCCTCTAAAATTAGGTAATAGTCTATATTCTCACTAAAAATATTACTACTAATAGTAAGGTTTATAGATAATATTACTATCTCTATATATATCTTTATATTTAAGGGCTACTATTTAAGTAATATATTTTAAAATATTCTATCTAACTTAAATATTATTAGCTTCTTAACTACTAGGTATTTCTAGTTTACTGTATTAAAATAGTTAGTTATTTCCTCTATTATCTTTATACCTCTATAAAATAAACTAATTATAATATATTTTAGAGAACATACTTTTATTATAATATTTAAAATAGTTAATATATTAATATTACTTATTATTATTATATTTTATATAACGTCTTATAATATATGCTTCCTCTTCTATTTTATAAATATAAATTACCTTCATATTATATTTAATAATATTTATAATAAGTTTCACTACCTATTTAACGTAGTAGTTAAACGTCTGGCTGGCTCTTTCCGTTTTAGTAAGAGCAGTAGGTTTGAATCCTGCGACAGGCAACCGCAACCGGTAGTTATAACGTACCCTCCAGTTATAAAACTAAGTATAGTAACTGCTACTAGCTGGTAGTATCTACTAATAGCTATTAATAGCTAGTAACTATTAATAGTTAGTAATAAGTATAGTTAACTAGTAGCTAATATTACGTAACCTCTATTATAATTCTTAAAGAGTAATTATAATAGATATAAATTTATATCTTCCCTTTATACTTTCTATATTTATTAGCTATTATATTAACTAACTATATATACTACCTGAGGTTTCCTCTATTTAAATAGTTTCTTAGCTTTAGCTTATCTATAGGGTTTATAAGGTAAAGGCTAACTGTCGGCTATATTTACCTAAAATAGGATCCCGAGAGGTATATAATTTAAATAGTTAGAGACCTTTAATATAACTATAATAAATAATAAGTTTCACTAAAGTAAAAAGATTATACTTATTATTTAAAATGGAAATATCTATAAATACTTCTTAATAAGGAGAGAATAATTACCTCTATATATTTTATAGAAATAGAGATATAGAGACTTTATTATTACTTTAGATATCCAGCTATAGTATACCTCTATAATATCCTCACTAAAGTAGAATATTTAGTAAAATAGTATACTCTTAAAACTCTTAAGAAGTATTATTATTACTACTAAACATATAGTATAACCTCTTTATAATTTCTCTTTACTATTTAAAGTAATATTAACTTTAACTTTAAGATTATTATTAATATTATCCATATTAGTAACTATAATATACTCTATATTATTAATATTACTATAATATTTAACGCTACTTAATTTTTACCTAACCTATCGGTAAAAATAATATAAAAGTCTTTTAAGGTATATTAAATTAATATATACTAAAATCCTCCTAAACTTATTACTACTAATATAGATATAATCTTTTAATTTAAAAACTTTAGATTAGAAATAAAAGCTATAAAATTGATAGTTTATGTTATATCTATTAAGATATATAATAGTATTAGTAAAGTAAAGTATTATTATATAATTCTCTACTATATATATAAGATTTATCATATAAAACTTCTTACTACTACTTAAGAGGTATCCCTTTAGGTAGTATATAAAGTAATTAATAATATTATTAACCTAAATAACCTTATATCTATACTATTTATTTTTAGAATATACTTATATTTTATATAAGATTTAGCTTCCTCTCTGAATATTATTACTTAAGCTTAAGCTATATATAAAGTTATAGAAGAGGTTTACTATAAGTATACTAAATATACTATTAATATTACTTTAGTAATATATAATAGCCTTAATACCTCTTATATAATAATTCTTCAATTTTAGATTCTTATATATATATATAGTGAGAGAAAAAAGATTAGTAAAAACTATACTCTCTTATTACTACTTATAGTAAAATTTATATTCTCAAGCTACTTTATAGTTTTTAAGAGTTTCAATTAATAGCTATAAAATAGTATTTTAAAAGTAATAAATAAGAGATTAATAATAATATAACTAAAGTTATAACTTTATAAAAGTTAGTATTTATAATTTTATATACTAATCATCAGTTAGACTAAGAATCTCTAAGTAACTTAATAGTAAATAGAAGTTTAGAATTCTATATAGCTACTTTAATTTTATCTATAACTATCCCTAAGACTCTAAATATATAACTAATATTTTATAGTATCTCTCCTCCAAGAGATAATAATATTCTTCCCCCTCTAGTAGTTAGTAATATACTATAAGTAATATATAGACTTTCAATTCAGCTAGAAGCTTTAAATTATATAACTTATAAGTATATAGTTAGTTTACTACCTCTAGAATTTAACTAAGAAGCTTATTTTATAGTATACCTTATAGCGAAGAAATAGTTAGATTTAGTATTCTTACTTACTTTCTATATAAAGAATATAATTATAATATTTAACTTACTATTTAAAAAGTTAAATCAAAAGAAGTTTAAAAGTATTATTAATAATAGTATTATAAAGATTATTTAATATAATCTTATCCTCTATAAAGATTATAAGTATTTTAAATCTTATATTATTAATACGATTAAAAATAAGAATATTAATAAGATATATAAGAAATTAAAGTTTATAATTTAAAGTTTTAGAGACTATAGTAAATTTAAAATTTTAAAATAATTACTAATAATTTAGTAAAGTAGCTAATAGTTAATTTTAGCTATAGTCTTAACCCTCCTTAAGTATAAGGATATAATAATATAGCTTTTCAACATTACTTAAGTTTATACTTAAGCTAAAATAAAGTTTATAGGGTATATTATAGCTAAACTATCCTTATATCTTAAAAGGTAGTATTCTCTAAACTCTATAATTATTATTATTAAGTTACTTTATAGCCTTACTAAAGCTAGTACCTACTAGTAAGTAACTTACTCTATATACTATAAGGAGGAGTTATAAATAGAAACTTTAATATATAACTTATACCTCCTTATCTTATATACTTAAAATAATACTTTTAGGCTTATTAGTATATAAACTAATAATACTCTCAGCCTCTCTAATATAGTATTCTCTTACTAAGAGAATAAGAAGCTTAAAAAAACTTTATTTAAGGTAAAGCCTTAAATTATACTCTTAGAGACTATACTTCTTATATATAATAGAAGTATACTATTACTTTATAATAATTACCTCCACTTACGTTAAAAGCACTAAAGGTAAAGGTTAGTCCTTATTAATATATAGGCTATATCTAAAGTACTTAAGAAGGTATATTTTAAATAATATATACGTAATATATACCTTACCTTTATATATCAGCTGGAGACCCTATTTAACCTCTTATATATAGTATAAAAGTAATAACCTTTGAATAAAAATATTACTATACTTAATAAATAGCTTAAATAGTAAATAAAGTATTTTAACTGAGATCTTAACTTTATATTACTTAATCTCTGTAAAGTATACTTTTATACTTTCATTAATAGCTTTTTCACTAATAATATTAATTTCTTATCTTAACTAGAATTTATAATAATTCTAAGCTAAAAGACTATGACTAGTAATAGTTAGTTTAACTTTTATAGTAACCTTATATACTATTTATCTACTAAAAGTAAGAAAACTGTTAGAAATATACTTACTTTAGAGATTTATATTATAATAATTAATATAGACTTTACCTATATTATAACTATATTACTTAAGAAGATCCTTAAGTATCAAAAGCTTCCTTAGATCCTAACTATTATATATACTAACTTATACTTACTTTACAAATACTTTCTAAAGTTTAGTATTACTAAAGAGAAGTATCTAATAATTAATATTATAGTATTAAGGTAGTTATATAAACACTATAAGCTTTATAAAATACAGAAGATTAATAGAGATAATAATATTACTAATACCTTTATAAAGAGTAGTCTAAACTGTATTCTTAAGAGATTTATCAATTTAAACTATATAACTATTTAACTAGAAGGATAAGTAACTTAAGTAAAGTAGATAAATAAGTATTTAGATATCATTTAGGCAAAAGAGCGTAAATTATAAAAGATACTATTTTTAAATAAATAGATAGATATTAGAGTATATAATAAAAAGAAAAGTTACTAGTATTAGTTATATTATATTATAGGATATAAAGTAACTATATATAATATTATATATATAGTAGTATATCCTCTAGAGCCTACTAGCTATAAGTACCTAGTATCCGGCGCTAGCTGTAGCTGAATAGTATAGTAATTAGTAAGTAATTACTATAATATAGATCTAAAGCCTTAGGTAACGCTACGCGCCACGTAATGTAGTAATAATAATAACAAATACCAGAAAACCAGTTTACACCCATACGAAGAGATTACATACAGTATACAATTACCCTAATAATTAAACTAATACTTATTTCTATCTATAGATATTCAATAAGTATTTAATAAAGAGTTAATAAAAATAAAGTAACTATAAGTTAAATTGATAAATACTATAACTAGTATAAGAAGAAAGAATACTAATGTTAATAGTATTACTATTAACTTAAAAAGTCTCAATTAGAAGAGTTTTTCAATAAACTGTATTTTAAGAATAAGAAAAAGGAAACGTATTTACACTAACGGTAGAATTAGAGGAATAAGGAGAGGAGGAAATAATCGAAAATAATATAAAAGGAGGATTATTAAAATTAAAAACTATTATCTATTATTTCTATTTACCATAGATAGTATATTTATATAATTAGTTACCTATATTAAATTAATAATAATACCTTTAATAATAATATCTAATAGCCTTATATCTATATATTTAAAGTAAGCTTCTATTAGATTACTACTAACCTATATTAGTTAGGTTACTTAGGTTACTGCTAAAGATATTAACTTAAAATATATTATAAAACTTTAAGTTAGAAGATATTTATACGGTTTTTGCTGGAAGAAAATATCTACTTAGTAGTTATAATTTATCTAATAAGTATATATACCTCTAAAGCTATAGCTTTTAGAGAAATACCTATAATTAAAATATAGTATAGTTATATTGACTATAGATATTCTTTCAGCCTAATATCTTAAATATATCTTCCTCCCCAGATTATATAAATAGCCCTCGCGAGAATATAATTTATAATAGTATTTCTATAATAAAAATTTATAAGTATAAGAAGGTATTCGAATATATAGAAGTAAAGATACTAGTGGGAATAAACTAAGAAGGTATATCTTAATAATAGGATAATAATATTGAACTTTAGATGAATATTAATAGTAGTATATTTAATAACATCTTTATCTACTATTATATTTATCTGTAGAAGATATAAAATATCTATTTCAATAAAATATAGAAAGCTTATTATATTAACGTTAAGGAATAAACCTTAAAGTACTTTAATAATATAGAGAGAGTATTAATATAGGCTTTTAAGAACTACCTTATAGGGAGAAATATATATTTCTCTATGAATAGAAAAATAATAAGAAAGAAGTTAATAGAAATTCTTAAGAAGATGATATTAATAAGATAGATAGTAGAAAATATTAAAGCTAATTAATAAGAATATCTAGCTTTTAGCTAACAACTTATAAAGAATTCTAACTTTATTAATAACGTCCTGAGAGTAGGAAGATTTATCTCTGTTAATTAATAACTCTTAATATCTAGAAACTAAATAATAGAGATAATTATTTAATAATTAATATTAGAAATATTAATAATAAGAGTAATATTTATATTAAGTTTATAATTAATAAAGCTAAATACTTATATAAATACTAATTTGCTAAGGATTAAGAAAATAGTAGATAGTATTAATAAGAAGGAGAGATACCTAAAGTTAACCAAACCCTTGAGACCTTATATCTACCTTAAAGGAGAATATTAATTAATAATGAAACACTATATTCTATTAAACTAACCTCACAAGAAGATTAATTATTACTTAGTAGAATATATAGAATAAATAATAAGTATACTAAAGGGAAATATAATACTTTTAAGAATAAGATATAGATATTTATTACTAAATATATTAGCTATAATATCAACTAGAATATAGTAGAAGAAGTATTTAATAATATGCTGGTAGAATAAGTATACTTATACTATAAGATCTTAATTTTACTAATTTAAGATAATCTTTCAATTATCAAGATAGCTATAATTATTAGAGATATACTTAAAATACCTATAGTTTACTTTAACTACTATAAGGAGTAAAAGAATACAGATCTCAAGACTTTTACTAAGACATTATAAATATATTAATATAGTTAAGACATTTGGGATAATAATAATATAAATTTACCTCCTTTAATATATCTATCTGAATTTATAAGATCTAAAGGAGAAAGATAATAAAAAGATATATAAAACTATATGTTAGATATATAATACTATTAATATATATTAAACTATTATTGATCAAGTTAAACTAACTGTTAATAAACTATATAAATAGATAATAGAAATATTTAAAAGCTAAAAGTAACAGTTCAAATAGAAACATATTTATATTATAGATTATAGTTAATTTCTAATAGATTATATATATAATAGCTAAAGATAAAATTAATAATTTAACTACTTATACCTAACTTATCTATAACACATATAAGATAATAATGTTACCTTAGGATAATCCTATAAGATAATATAGGAAGGAAATATATAAAATAAATATTAAGTATACTTAAAACCAGTAAATAAATAATAATGAATAAAATATACTCTAAAGAAGCATAAGATAGCTACCTTATAGTTTAAGAAGGTATTTATTATTAATATAATATTAGTAGAGAAAATTACAATATATCTTAATAATATAACCTCTATAGAGAAGATAAAAGATAAGATACCTAATAATATAGATAAAATATTAGAGGATAACTTTATAGCTATCTACTTTATTATAGCAGATAGTAAAGAGAAGATTGTGAACTTTATAAAACTTATAGATATTCTTTAAAATTATACTTTTTATTATTTAGTAACTATTAATAAATCAAATATTTCTCTAACCTTAAAATAATTTAACGTTATTTTTTAAGGTATTCTTCTGAATACTAAAGGAGGGTAGGTTTTTACGGAAGATATATAATAACTTAGAATTCTCTAGAGTATTCTCTCTAATATTCCTCTAGATAAAATAACTTTAAAGATAAATATTAAATTTAGAGATAGATAAGATTTTATAAGTTTTAGTATAGTAAGAATATCTATATTTTTTTAGAGATATTAACTTTAATATTATATCTATAGCCATACTATTTCTACTAACCTTTCGTAATATGAATTACTTTTAAATTTATCTTAGTAATTTTAATAATAAGATTAAGTAAAGAGGAGTATTACTACCTTTAGAAAGATATAATAGGTATTTATAGTTTTCTATATAGAATAACTTCTATAGTAAAACTATTAACTTTCTTATAGAGATAGAAATATAATAACTTTATAAGAAGTTTAGCTACTTTAGTATCTGTAACTTAAATAATATATTTAAGATAGTGGGTGAAACTATGATAACTAATAGAATTAGAATAATTATAAAATACTACTACTAATATTAAATATATAGTAAAATACTATACTAATTGAAATTTAGTCTTAAAGATAACTATAACTTTAATATAAAGATTATTATTAATATTATATATCTTAATAGTAATAAGCTTATATTATATACTATTAATATCTCTATAATATTTTCAGCTGTAAGATTTATAAAGAGTATCTTTATAGTGAATATATGATATATACTGAAAATATATTAGATTAATATATATTAGAATTCTCCAGAAAGAATTATTACTAATATAGAGTATAACTTTACAGCTGAAAGCTTTATAAAAGAAGCTAATAATATAGATAGTAAGATTAAGATTATATTAGTTAAAGCTTATAAGAATATTAGTAAAGCAGAATATTACTATATCCTTCTATAGAGGGTATATAAATTTATTTCAAATAAGGTACCAGAAATTAATAGAGAGAAGATATTATAAAGTATATTTTAGGTAGATAATAATATAAGTAGCCTAAATAGCCTTATATTAACTTAACTAGTTTTTAGAGTATATTTATAGTCGTTGGATTGAAGGTTTCTGACTATTTAAATTATATGCCTCTTGGCGTTCTATTTAGGTAGTTATATCTAATAGTTAGCTTTTACCTTATAAATTCTATAAATAAGCTGAAGTTAAGAAACTATTTAAATAGAAAAACCCTCAGGCAGGAAATATAGTTAGTTAACATAAGAGCTAATAAATAAGGAAAGTATATTTATTATAAGAGAAAGAAAAATATAAACTTATATTTATTATAATTATTTCTTTAAAGAATTATAATTAGTTATTATATAATATTCGCTAGTATTACTTAATACTAGATATTAATAGTTAATAGTTAGTAATATCTATTACTAGGTAGTGCCAGCTGGTGCTATACTTAGTTTCGTAACAGGAAGGTATATTAACTACCAGTTGCAGTTATGAAGGGCTGGACCTGAGCTTATTCAACTGGAAGGTGGCGCAAAATACTGTTTATTTAGAACTAAGGAGTAAAAGAGAAGCCTTCACGAGTGCGTGGAAAAGTCTGCATATATAATGCTATATGGAGCCTACTGGGGCCCCACCCGAGGGAGGGGGTTAGCTTTGGATGCCTAGGTACAGCCCTGGCTGGACATCCAGGTATAGCCTGTAATATTACCCCCCTCCTCCCCAGCTGCCGCCCAGCTGGAGGCTGTAGGCTGGGTCTCCATTATTATCCACAATCAGTCTATACGTCACCTTATACTACTCTAGGGCTACTATATCTATAATAACATCAATAGGCTCCCACATAGGGTTCACATACCCTTCCTATTTAATAAGGGCCTCTTATTAGTACCCTCTCTCCACCTAGTATATCCTCACAGTAAAAATACTTTCAACTAACTATTCAACCTCCCTATTATTATCCACTAGTAGTAGCAGCTAGCTATCAACTATAACCTACCCAGGCAGTAGATTAGTAGTAGCTCTCTAGAGTAAATCTATATAGAACTATAAGTAAATAGACTCTAAAATATCCAGCTTTATAATATATAGTAAGAAAACCTTCACTACTATATATTTATAATATAGCTAAACTAACTTTCAGCTTAACTTTAGTAACTTATAGTTAGATATATTTAACTATACCTTATTACTAACTTAATACTAATCTGTAGGAAACTAAATCTTATTCACTTAAGCTTCTAACCTCTACTGAATAGTAACTATCTTTATATAAATATATATTATTACTAACTATATTCTCTCAACTAACTAGTAAACTATAACTTTACTACTATTAGGCAGTTTTATATACTCCTTAATAACTAAAATAAAGTTAATATAATATTTATAATCTATAAAGAAAAATATAATCTCTATTATACTATACTACTAATTATAGAAAGCTAACTATATAATAAGTAGTAGATTACCCTAGTTATCCTGAAACTAGCAGGTAAATACTTTTAAAACCACTTAGATCTCCTAGTTATATTATTTTATAATCCTATCAGTCTGTAAGTAGTAACTAATACTTAATAGATATATAATACCTATTAACCTACAGAACTCCTTCTAGAAGTAACTTACCCAGTTAGATTTTCTATTACTTATAATAAAGTATAATATTCTATACAACCTATAGTAGTAACTAAAAAACCACTAAATATACACCTCTACCTCTATTATATCTATCTCCTCTAATATAGAAACCTTACTTAGTTAATTAATAATAACCTAAAAGTAATAACTACCTTATCCTTTTATAGAGAGTAAGTTAGTAATAAAATCTATTAATAAATTAGAATATAACTAATTAGATACTAATAGAAATTTTAGGAATCCCTTCTTAGCCTACCTCTAAATATAAATATCTTTATATATATTATAATTATATATAAATTAGCAGATACTCTATAACTATCCAGACTAGTAAAACTATTAACTTATAATCTCTAGTATACTATTATATTCTAAGTAGCCTATAGGGGAGAAGTTATATAACTTCTATATTAGCCTAATCCTAAACTTATTAAGAAGGTTATTACTCTCTTTACTACTTAGTATCTAAAGTTTTTCTCTAAAAGTAAACTATCCTAGTATATTAATAACATACTTAGTAATCTGGATCTTAATATAAAGGTCAGGAGGGAAGCTACACTCCCCCTACTATACCACTATAAAAATCTATTAGTATAAAAAATCTCTCTTAGCAATATAGTTCTATATCTCTTACAGATCTAATCTTCCTTTAAAAATCTAAATATTAATAATACCTATATATCCTACCTAGAGCCCCACGGGGATAGCAATATCTAGAATAACCTATATCACTTATCCCTATTACCTCTTATTATTCCACCTTTTAGAAATATCCTATTTCCTCCAGAAGAAAGTATTAGAAGCTACTACCTAAACACCCAGCTAATACTTAAAGTAAAAATTATACTAAAATAACTCCTCTACCTACTAACTCTACCTCTCTATAAGCTATTATTTCTTTATAAAATACTTAAAACTTTTATAGTTAGTAAGAACCTTAAACCTCCTGGTGCTCTATAGCTTTACTCTTTACACTTACAAACATTCTAATACCACAAGGAGTTCCTTATTATAGATTAAGTAATTAAACTCTACAGAGGTTAGGTATTAGAAATAGAAAGCTACTAGATACCTCACTCCAACCTTATTAGCTTAAGTTAATATACCTCCTAGAGTATACTCTAAATAGTCTATCTCTACTATTATTAAAATATTAAGGTTAAATATCCGCAAGACTAATTCTATAGTAAAGAGTTATTTTAATATAAGGAAAACTTCCTACTACTTTAGTCTCCAGTTAAAAGGAACTAACTTCTAAGTTAGGTAGTTTAAAAGCTTTATAATAATATTATACTGAAGTATAAAAACCTTATAGTAATTTATAAACCTAAGGAAACTATAGATACCCTTCAGTAAGCTAGAGGGAAACTAATTAATAAAAATTTCTAACTTCTCAGGATCACAAGAAAGACTTTTTCTAACTATTATAATATACTTAATATATTTAACTATAGTAACTAAGAACTTATATTTCTTAGGATCTAACTTAAAGTCTGCATCAGTAAGGTAGCTAAGTATCTAGTAAACCTTCTCCTTATACTCCTTTCATAAGCTACTAATATAAATAAGGATATTATTAATATATACTATAATAAAGTTATCTAGAAACTATTATAAGCAGCTATTAATATACTATTAAAACATAATAGGAGCACTAATAAATCCAAAAAAGCATACCACCTATTTAAAGAAACTATAATATATCCAAAAAACTATTTTCTCCTAATCTACTTTATTAATTCTAATTTTATAGAATATAATAATAATATTAAGCTTAATATACCAGTAGGTAGTAGTAACCCTCTAGAGGGTCTCTAATATTAAGGGGAGGAAATAATAATCCTTCTTTATAATAGCATTAAAAGCTCTATAATCTATACAAAAATATATTCCTCCACCTAACTTTCTTACAAAAAAGACTGAAACACTAATAAAAAAGCTACTTACCTTAATAAATCCCTTATTAAGTAAATCCTCTAGAGTCTTCTTAAGCACTAAAAGCTCCTCTTATAATATACTATAGAGGAATCCCTATAGGAGATCTAGTTTCTATCCCTTCTTATTAGAAATTAATAGGATATAATAGTCTATTCCTAGTTAACTAGGAAGTAGCTAGTATACTAAATCTAGATAGAAAAAATCTAGAAATTCCTTTAAGATATTTATAAAAATATAATCTCTTAGGTCCACTTCCACCTTCAGAGCTAATATTTTCTTAATATCTACTAAACTAATAGATATAACTTAGTAGAAACTTAATACCTCACTAGTATACCACACAGCATACTAACAGACAAATACAAACAAGTTAGCATTAAACAGCTAAGCTAACTAAATCTCCTTAAGCTATACTAACTTATCCTAATATTCTAAGTATACTATCACACTACCTTTCCTATATATTATCTATTAAGCTCCAACATTATAGATAACATAATTATCCTCTATCTATAGCCACCTAAGATATAAAAGCAGCTACAGACCCTCTATAACATAAATATAAATCTTCTATATATAGCTACTAACTTCTAAAATCAGAATAGCTACCCCCTAAGTATCACCAGATAATAACCTAATAGTATATCTCCTTATTCATCTCTTTAACTTATTAACTAGTAAGAAGTAAAACTTCTTCACAAAAGAGATATTAATAATAATATAAATATTATAATCTATATTAATAAGTATATTAATAGAGTAATTTCTATTAATTCTAACCTAAATAGTAGCTAACTACTAATTACTTACTTATTCTTTTTTCTATTATTTCCCCTATCTTATTACTTCTACCTCAGTTAACTTTAGAATCTAACTTCACTCTAGAGTTACTCTTTTTCTGAATCCTTACTATCACTAGGCAGAATAATATTATCCCCCTAATTATCCCCAGTATAATCCAGAGTAACTATAACTTTTACAACCTTCACACCAATCTTCTTATACTCTTAAAATCTGTAGTTCCTATAGATATAGTCCTTCTTACCACACTTAAAATATTAGTAAATATCCTAGCAGTCCCTAGAGCATTCTTTAGAGGTAAAAAAGAAGCTGCTAAAACTCTAGTATTATTATTATTCCTTAACCACCCTAATTATCATAATATCACCCTCCGCATCATAAGTAACAGATCTCTAGTGGAGCAGCTAGTAGTATACTAACGCCCCCTTTATACATTTAAACTTCCAAACTATATCTTAAACCTTAGATAACCAAAGTCTATACTCTATAGGAAAGTTAACTATAATAAATAACTCCTTAAAGCAGAAGAGCAGAGCAGCCTCCAATAAGGAAATCTAGACTATATTTAGCTACATATACCCTCCAGTATTAACTAGAATCTTTTTAAATTAAAATAAAAAAATAATTAGATATTTATTTTCCTTCTATCTGAAACTTTATAACTAAGTAACAGCATAAAACTAACTATTAGAATCTAGGTAAATTCTATCTAGATAACCTATAAAATCATTAAAATTATAAAAGTTCTCTAGCTTTCCCACTATATAGAAAATTTTAACTACTTACTGAAAACTAAAATCTAAATAGAAGTAAATTAGATATTAATATTCTTAATTACTATTAAAAAAATAGTAGTTAATCTTAAGTTTAATTTTTATCTGTTAAACTTACACTTAATATTCCTTCTACTTACCTAAAAACTTCAGAAGTAGAGAAAGAAGCTTCCTCTAGTAGTTAGCTACCAGTAGGAATATAATAATATTATTAACCCTAAAGGCTATCATCCTAATAGACATCATTCCAGAGGTTACTAAAGCACCCTAATATAAGCTAGAGGTATCTATTACAGTAGCCACCTAGAGGTCACTACCTACTATAGTATCTTATTTCGCTAACTTATACGAAAACTTATCAATCCTCTAGTAGAGAGAGCTTAAAGTATACTACAACTACTACTAAAGCAGTTTACTTATAGGGTTACTATCTATAGGAGTATCCTGGGGGGCTCTAATACCCTCTATTATTCTTTATATTAGTTACCTATTATATAATATTATATCCTAAAAGCTACACTTAACTAAATTATATACTTAACTAGTAGGAAGCTACACTCTACTTAATATTATCTATATAGTAAATAAAACTGAGTTCTAAATATATAAAAAGCTGGACCTAAGCTTATTCAACCGGAAGGTAATGCAAAATACTATTTATTTAGAACTAAGAAGTAAAAAAGAAACCTTCATAAGTATATAGAAAAGTCTGCATATATAGTGCCATATAGGGCCCACTGGGGCCCCACCCGAGGGAGGGGGTTGGCTTCGGATGCCTGGGCACAGCCCTAGCCGGACATCCGGGCATAGCCTGTAACAGCAGTTACCTGTTACAGAATTCAAACCTACTGCATTTGCCAAAATAGTAAGAGCCAGCTAGATATTAAACTACTATATTAAATAGAATTAGAGTATATTTATACCTTAATCTAATATTACTATTATCTCCTAATATTATAAAATATATAGTAGCTATCCAGAAGGTAATAGAAAGAATATATAACATTTATATTTACAGGTAAGTTTCTAATACTTTAAATATATATAATAATTCTTCTACTACCTTAATCCACTATTTACTATTATAATTAGAGGTATATATTTATTATAAATATTTAGAATAGAGGGAGTTCTTCAGACCTATTTTAATAAACGGTAAAATATATATTATAGAGATAAATAGCAAACTTAATACCTTTAGATTAATAATAGTTAAACTTTATTATTAACTATATACTAAGAAGATAGGAGATTTAATACTATATAATAATCAGCCACTGGATAAATATCCGGAAGAGGGAATATTAATAGTAATATTAAATAAGGAGAAGCTAAGATAGTAAGAATAACTATATAAAGATATAATCTTTATTATAGAGGCTAACTTTATAAATAATATTTATTATAATATTTATCTAATAATGAAGAAGCTAGATATAATAGCTAAGGTTATGAAATTTTGCTAATATAATTTGATTGAAATAATAGGAGGCTTATTTAAGAAATCATATACTATAGAGTGGAAGATTCTACTGGTAAAGAATATACTTCACCTTAAATACTTTAACATCTGAAAATATAATAGCATAAGGATTTCTAGCCTCTACGTTATTAATAGGATTGAAGATATAAATAATATACTATATAAGAAGTTACAGTTAGTTATTAAAAGCTTTGATAATTAGGGGAAAATTAATATTTTTATATAGTTACTAATAATCTAATAAATTAGCTACTATCTAATATTAATATTATTAGTAATACTTAAAGAGGTAACTTCTATAGAAGTTTACCTTTAAGATATTATATAAGTATATATATAAGTGGAGATAATATTAAATTACCTTATACTGACGAAGCTATCTATAAGTTTATATAACTTATATTTAGAGGATATTATTATTATTATAGTTAAATAGTTATATAGTTTTATAAACTTAGATATCTATTAGTATATAATATATTTTAGCTACTATAAGAATTAACTTTAAATAGAAATCTTATTATATAATCTATATTATATAATCTATATTATATAATCTATATTATATAATCTATATACTAAATAACTTACACTTTAGTATTATTAGTATATAATTAGATAATATCCTTAGATTCTACTTACCTAAATTTAATAATAAAGAAGAGGAGAAGCTTTAGTAAGTGGAATTTATAGTTACACTGAAGTTAATACTTATATAATATAAATTTCTTATATTTAAAAGAAACTTAATTACCTTAAAGAATAATAGTTTTATTACTTTCACCCAAAAAGAATAAAGTAAGAAGATTAAACTTACTAATTATATATCTAAAACTATAAAGTTAATATATATTAAATAATATATATAAGGGGTATATTTAGCTTCTATATACTAACTGGAGGTATATTTTAATTTCTTTATTACAGCTTAATATTAAAATCTAACGCTAGAGGATATTAAGAAACTTAATAAATATCTAATATAGTAAGTAAACAGTTTTAAAGAAACCTAATCTTTATTCCTACTAATATTAGGATAATAAGGTTATATTTCTTTTTGAATAGATATTTTACTAATATTAGTAATATAATATTCTAGCTTGAACTTATTATTATTCTAGAAATAGAAGATCTTAGTAAGAATAATAATATTCTTAGACTTAAAGGTAATATTATTTACTTTTCTTCTATTAAGTTAAAGAATATTATTTATAGTATATTAGTATCTAAGATTTATAGTTCAACTTCAGAGGTTAATATAGGATATATAATATTTATTATTCTTAAGTAAGTAACTAAATACCTTAAGATACTAATAATACTTATAGTAATTTATATTAACTTTGAGTTTCTTTATAGATATCTTATTAAGTTAAATAGCATTAAAGAGAAGTAACTTATAATTAATATTTTAATATTATAGTAATTATACAAAAGAAGAAAGATTTTCGAAATTTAATAGATTAAGAGTAAAAATAGTCTTACAGATAGTATAATTAAAGTATGTAGTAACTAAGCTTTTAAGGTATTTATTACTATAAATAAAGTAGTTATAAGGATGGAAGAATAGATTATAAAGGCTATAGAGAATAATAAGAGGAGGATATAAAGGTAAAGAAGGTAGATAGAAAGTATTACCACTAGAGGACCTTAAGGTATTTAAGTAATTATAATTAAAAGGTGTATTTTTATAAGTAAATACTACTTACAGTATTTAAGTAGGTTTTGGTGTATCTATAAAGATATATATAACTGGTAGCTGGTTTTTGCGTTTTATACTGGTTTTTACGTTTCATACTGGTTTTTGCGTTTTATACTATTTTTACGTTTTATGCTATTTTTGCGTTTTATACTATTTTGCGTTTTTGCTATGAAAGAGAGTACTGCTGGTATTAGGTTAACTAGGTATTAATATAGTAAAAGCTATAGTGGTAAGTAACTTACTAGTTACCGCACTTAATTTAACTAATTAGATAAGAGTGATTATTCTATAGATTAATTCTAACGGTATATAGTATATATACGCGCGCCATAATATAGTTTTAGATATTCTAAATTGGAAGTATTAGTTACAATCCAGTTATAAATAATCGATCGATTACTATATCTACTAGTTGTAAACTAGTAATTATAATATATATTTATAAGCTAGAGTTAGGGAATATTATCTATTTAGATTTTAGTAGAGAAGTGGTTTTAAATATATATAAGCTTTAAAATAAGAAGCTTAAAAGCCTTCTTTTTACTTTTATTAGAAGTTTTAGTTATAATACTCCAAAAAATGGTATTTTACTAATTGGAAAGATAAAGGTATTAACGTTTATTATTTTTAAAGTAATTCTTAACCTCTTAGATTATTTAGTTAACTATAAGTTTGTACTTAGGTTACTTAAGTAGTTAATATAAACCTTAAAGATATTATCTTTAAGTATAATTGAATGAAACCCTATTTATATATAGTATAGAATATTGAACTTAAAGTAGTAATTATGAAACATATAGATCTTTAACTTAAGGATATTATAAAAGCTTCCACTATACTTTATACCTTTATTATGAAATTTTATAAGGTTTATAGTATACTTAGTGGATATATTATAAAACGAAGTAGTGGAGGTAAGTTATAAGAAAGATTTATACTACCTGGATAGCTTTTAACTATAGTTTTAGTAATCCTACTATTATTGGAGAGACTTTAGTATAAAGAAATAAAAAAAAACTAGTAAGATTGAAATTTGAAATAAAAGTCTCTTACCTGAGACTATAGATATATAAATTAGCTAAATGAGTAGTAGATATTTATCTTTAACTATTATAGTAAGAATCTTATTTATACTAAGTTTTTAACCTTATAAAAAGCTGGACCTAAGCTTATTCAACTGGAAGGTAGCATAAAATACTGTTTATTTAGAACTAAGGAGTAAAAGAGAAGCCTTTACAGATGCATGGAAAAGTCTATATATAGAATACTATATAGAGCCTATTAGGGCTCCACTCGGGCGAGGAGGTTAACTTCAGATACCTAGGTATAACTCTAGCTAGATATCTAAATATAACTTATAATATTACCCCCCTCCTCCCTAGTTACTACTCAGTTAGAAGCTATAAGCTAGGTCTCTATTATTATCTATAATTAGCCTATATATTACTTTATATTACTCTAGAGCTACTATATTTATAATAATATTAATAAGCTTCTATATAGAGTTTATATATTCTTTCTATTTAATAAGAACCTCTTATTAGTATCCTCTCTCCACTTAATATATCTTCACAGTAAGAATACTTTTAACTAACTATTTAACCTTCCTATTATTATCTACTAATAGTAGCAGCTAACTATTAACTATGATTTACTTAAGTAGTAGATTAGTAGTAGCTCTCTAGAGTAAATCTATATAAAACTATAAGTAAATAGACTCTAAAGTATCTAACTTTATAATATATAGTAAGAGGATCTTTATTATTATATATTTATAATATAGTTAAGTTAGTTTTCAGCTTAATTTTAGTAACTTATAGTTAGATATATTTAACTACACTTTATTACTAACTTAATATTAATCTATAGGGAACTAGATTTTATTTACCTAAGCTTCTAACTTCTACTAGATAGTAATTATCTCTATATAGATATATATTATTACTAACTATATTCTCTTAACTAGCTAGTAAACTGCAGCTTTACTATTATTAGGTAGTTCTATATACTCTTTAGTAATTAAGATAAGATTAATATAATACCCATAATCTATAAAGAAAAATATAATTCTTATTATACTATATTACTATTACGAGCCAGCTCCATACGGAACACGCTACAGAACACTCTACTTAAGTGCAGCCAGACAACAAGTGGACGACTTGTTGTTACGTACCTTTTGACGATATGGCTCAATTGGTAGTACTGTTTATATGCATGCGTATGCGTATATGTATACTGAAGGCCGAGACGTTATTAGCTGCAACGTTACGCCCCTGTGGAGCCAGCTTTTCACATACAACAAGTCACCCTAATAGTCTAGGGTTCGATCCACGGTTTGGATGCTCCCTGGCTAACAGCGACGCTGGGGGTATATTACTTAAACGCTCGGAAGCCTCTACTATAAGGCTATAACAAGCAGGTAGTATAGTGTAGCAGGAGCGGGAGAGGGGAGGTAATATTACAAGCTAGCTCTATACGGAATATACTACAGAATATCCTACTTAGTTATAGCTAGATAATAAGTAGACAACTTATTATTATATACCTTTTGACAATATAGCTTAATTAGTAGTACTGTTTGTATGCGTATGTATATGTATATGTGTACTGAAGGCTGAGACGTTATTAGCTGCAACGCTACGCCCCTGCGGGGCTAGCTTTTCATAATTACTAATTATAGAAAACTAACTATATAATAAGTAGTAAGTTACTTTAGTTATCCTGGGATTAGTAGGTAAATACCTTTAAAACTATTTAGATCTCCTAGTTATACTATTCTATAATCCTATTAGTCTGTAAGTAGTAATTAATACTTAATAGGTATATAATATCTATTAACTTATAGAACTTCTTTTAGAAGTAACTTACCTAGTTAGACTCTCTATTATTTATAATAGAGTATAATATTCTATAGAACCTATAGTAGTAACTGAGGAACTATTAAGTATATACTTCCACCTCTATTATATCTATCTTCTCTAATATGAAAACCTTACTTAGTTAATTAATAATAACCTAGAAGTAATAACTACCTTATCTTTTTATAGGAGGTAAGTTAGTAATAAAATCTATTAATAGATTAGAATATAACTAGTTAGGTATTAGTAGAAGCTTTAGGAATCCCTTCTTAGCTTACCTCTAGATATAAATACCTCTATATATATTATAGTTATATATAAATTANNATATATAAATTAGTAGATACTCTATAACTATCTAGACTAGTAGAATTATTAGCTTATAATCTTTAGTATATTATTATATTTTAGGTAACCTATAGAGGAGGAGTTATATAACTTCTATACTAACCTAATTCTAAGTTTATTAAGGAGGTTATTACTCTCTTTACTATTTAATACTTAAAATCTCTCCCTAAAAGTAAACTATCCTAGTATATTAATAGTATACTTAATAATCTAGACCTTAATATAGAGATTAGAAGGAAAATTACACTCTCCCTACTACACTATTATAAAGATTTATTAATATAAAGAATCTCTCTCAGTAGTATAATTCTATATTTCTTATAAATTTAGTCTTCCTTCAAAAACCTAAATACTAATAATATTTATATATCCTATCCAGAGTCCCACAGGAATAGTAATATCCAGAATAACCTATATTACCTATACTTATTATTTCTTATTATCCTATCTTTTAGGAGTATTTTATTTCCTCTAGGAGAAAGTATTAGAAACTACTACTTAGATATCCAGTTAATATTTAAGGTAAAAGTTATACTAAAATAACTTCTCTACTTACTAACTTTACCTCTCTATAAGTTATTATTTCTTTATTATAAAATACTTAAGATCCTTATAGTTAGTAAGAACTTTAAACTTCCTAATACTCTATAGCTTTACCCTCCACACTTATAAATAAGTTAGTATTATAAGGAGTTCCTTATTATAGATTAAGTAATTAAACTCTATAGAAGTTAGGTATTAGGAATAGAAAACTACTAAGTATGTCACTCTAACTTTATTATCTTAAGTTAATATACCTCCTAAAATATATTTTAAATAGTCTATCTCTATTATTATTAGAATATTAAGGTAAATATCTATAGAATTAATTCTATAGTAAAGAGTTATTAAACCAGTTGTGAGCCAGCATTGGCACGAATGCTGTTGCCGGGTACATTTTACAGTTANNTTTACAGTTAGAACCACATATAGGGTGAAGAGCTTAGATACCACCACAGGTACAGAGCAAAAGTAACCAAATAGTAAAGAGTTATTTTAGTATAAGAAAACTTCCTACTACTCCAGTCCCCAGTTAAAAGGAATTAACTTCTAAGTTAGGTAGTTTAAAAACTCTATAATAATATTATACTGAAGTATAAAGATCTTATAATAATTTATAAACTTAAAGAAACTATAGATACTTTTTAGTAAACTAGAAGAAAGCTAATTAGTAATAACTTCTAACGTCTCAGAATTATAAGAGAGGCTCTTTCTAGTTAATATAATAAACTTAATATACTTAACTATAGTAACTAAAAATTTATATTTCTTAGGATCTAACTTAAAGTTTATATTAGTAAAGTAGCTAAATACTTAATAAACTTTCTCCTTATACTTCTTTTATAAACTACTAATATAAATAAAAATATTATTAATATATATTATAATAAAATTATCTAGAAACTATTATAAGTAACTATTAATATACTATTAAAATATAGTAGAGATATTAGTAAGTCTAAAGAGGTATACTATCTATTTAAAGAAGTTATAATATATCTAAAAAACTATTTTCTCCTAATCTATTTTATTAATTCTAATCTTATATAAAGTAATAATATTAAACTTAGTATACTCATAAGTAGTAGTAACCCTCTAGAGAGTCTCTAATATAAAGAGGAGGAAATAATAATCTTTCTTTATAATTATATTAAGAACTCTATAATCTACACAGAAATATATTCCTCTATCTAACTTTCTTATAAAGAAGATTAAGATATTAATAGAGAAATTACTTATTTTAATAAATTCCTTATTAAATAAATCCTCTAGAATCTTCTTAAATACTAGAAGCTTCTCCTATAATATATTATAGAGGGATCCCTATAGGAAATCTAGTTTTTATTCTTTATTATTAGGAATGAATAGGATATAGTAATCTATCCCTAGTTAACTAGGAGGTTATTAGTATACTGAATCTAAATAGAAAAGATCTAGAAATTTCTTTAAGATATTTGTAGGGATATAATCTCTTAAGTCTACCTCCACTTTTAAGGTTAATATTTTCTTAATATTTATTAAACTAATAAATATAATTTAGTAGAGATTTAGTATTTCACTAATATACTATATAGTATACTAATAGATAAATATAAATAAATGAATACTAAGTAGTTAAACTAACTAGATGTCTTTAAACTATATTAGCTTATCCTAATATTCTAAATATACTATTATATTACCTTTTCTATATATTATCTATTAAGTTTCAATATTATAAATAATATAATTATCCTCTATCTATAGCTACTTAAAATATAAAAATAACTATAAATTCTCTATAATATAGATATAGATTTTCTATATATAACTACTAACTTCTAAAGTTAGAATAGTTACCCTCTAGATATTACTAAGTGATAATCTAGTAGTATATCCCCTTATCTATCTTTTTAACTTATTAACTAGCAGAAAGTGAAGTTTCTTTATAAGGGAGATATTAATAATAATATAAATATTACAGTCTATATTAATAAATATATTAATAGAATAATCTCTATTAATTCTAGCCTAAATAGTAGCTAACTATTAGTTACTTACCTATTCTTTTTCGTATTATTTCCCCTATCTTATTACTTCCACTTTAGTTAGCTTTAGAGTTTAACTTCACTCTAAAGTTACTTTTTTTCTGAATCCTTATTATTACTAAGTAGAATAATATTATCCCCCTAGTTATCTTTAGTATAATCTAGAGTAGCTATAGCTTTTATAACTTTTATATTAGTTTTCTTATATTTTTAGGTTTTATAGTTCCTATAGATATAGTTTTTCTTATTATATTTAAAGTATTAATAAGTATTCTAGTAGTTTTTAGAGTATTCCTTAGGGGTAGAGGAGGAGCTACTAAAGCTTCAGTATTATTATTATTTTTTAACTACTCTAGTTATTATAATATTACTCTCTATATTATAAGTAGTAGGTCTCTAGTAAAATAATTAGTAATATATTAATATTTTCTTTATATATTTAAGCTTCTTAGCTATATTTTAAACTTTAGATAACTAAAGTCTATATTCTATAGAAAAGTTAATTATAATAAGTAACTTCTTAAAATAGGAAAGTAAAATAGCTTCTAGTAGAGAGATCTAGACTATATCCAACTATATATACCCTCTAGTATCAGCCAGAATCTTTTTAAATTAAAATAGAAAAGTAATTAAGTATTTATTTTCCTTTTATCTGAAGCTTTATAATTAAGTAATAATATAAAACTAACTATTAGGATCCAGATAAATTCTATTTAGATAACTTATAAAATTATTTAGATTATAAAAGTTCTTTAGCCTTCCTAATATATAGAAGATTTTAACTACCTACTGAGGACTAAAATCTAAATAGAAGTAAATTAAATACTAATATTCCTAATTACTATTAAAGAAATAGTAGTTAATCTTAAGTTTAACTTTTATCTATTAAGTTTATACTTAATATTCCTTCTATTTACTTAAAACCTTCAGAAGTAAGAGAAGAAGTTTCCTCTAGTAATTAGCTACTAGTAGAAATATAATAATATTATTAACCCTAAGGGTTATTATCCTAATAAATATTATTTTAGAGGTTACTAGAGTATCCTAATATAAGCTAGAAGTATTTATTATAATAGCTACCTAGAAGTTACTACTTACTATAGTATTTTATTTTACTAACTTATATAAAAGCTTATTAATCCTCTAGTAGAGAGAGCTTAAAATATATTATAATTATTACTAAAATAGTTTACTTATAGAATTACTACTTATAGGAGTATTCTAGAAAGCTTTAATATTCTCTATTATTCTTTATATTAGTTACCTATTATATAGTATTATATTCTAGAAGCTACACTTAACTAGATTATATATTTAACTAGTAGGAAGCTACACTCTACTTAATATTATCTATATAGTAAATAAAACTAAGTTCTAAATATATAAAAAGCTAGATCTATACTTATTTAACTGGAAAGTAACGTAAAATACTATTTATCTAGAACTAAGGAGTAAAAGAGAAGCTTTTATAAATACATAGAAAAGTCTGTATATATAGTGTTATATAGAGCCCACCGGAGCCCCACCCGAGTGAGGAGGTTAGCTTTAGATACTTAGGTACAGCTCTAGCCGGACATCCAGACATAGCTTATAACAAACCTTGAGTTAAACCTTACGGAAGAATAATAGAATATAGTATTTAGCTATTATAAAGTTTCCTAATTACTTTAGAAACTTTTAAAAGTTTTTTCTTAACGGGGGAAACTAATAGTAAGAATTCTTAATTTCTAGATAAATCTATAAAGTAAACCTATTTTATAAAGTAATATAAAGTAAAACTATATAAATATAATTACCATTTAGATTAACTTTAATTTCATAGGTAATAAAGTAATTCCTAAAGTAATAAATTATATTAGTATTACTAAGTTACTAAATCATCTTAAACCTTTTTTCCAATTACCTTAAAATATTAAAAAAGACTTTAGCTATAAAGTTACAGTTAAATATAAAAGACTAGTTAGTATCTAAGATATATATTAATCTTACTGGTATTATTTACTATAATAAAGTTATAGTAAATCTCTTAGACTTATTTAAAGTACTTTAGGTTTAAATAATAAGAAACTTTTATTAGTATATAAATACCGGAGGGAAAAACTATTACTGATATAGAAATACTTTAGGTAAATATCTAAGCTAAAGAAGTTAATTTAGATATTATTCTAAAAACTGGAGGAATATAAAATAAGATAGAATTATTATGTTAACTGAATTCATATAGAGAGAAATAGGAAAAAGGTTTCTAAGAGGCTGTATAAGTTTCTTAAGAAATTAAAGCTAAAGATAGTATAAATCTCCAGTATTAAAAACATTTAATATTACTCAAGGAAAGTTATTATATTTACTAGATATACTTTAGTTAGTAATAATAAGAATGTAAGTTTAAACTTCTCGATATAGCTGCGGAAAGTATCTTAATTTAACTAAAGTAATAATGTAAATTTAAACTTCTTAGTAGTTATTTCCTTCAGAAATTAGTATATATTTAGAGGCTTTTAGTAAAGCCCTAGGGTAAAAAGACTCTAGGGTAAATAAGTAATATATCTTACAAACCCTTACCTTATATAAACTTTAAGCATACGGTTTTATAATTACTTCTTCTAGTATAATAGATTTTACTAATTTATATTATTATAATATAATAGGTAGATTAACTACTAATTAATAAGAGTTTAATTATTAGAGGTATTATATTTAATATATAACCTTATTATATAGATATAAACTGATATTCTGGTTTTGAATCATTATTATAACTATATTATATAGTATATAGTATTATAGAAGACTTTAGATTTATAGCTTAGTAATTACTTACTAATTACTTTACTACTAGGTTATAGCTGGCGCTAGATACTAAATATCTATAGCTAGTAGGCTATAGAGAGTATGCCGCTATATATATAGTAGTATATATAGTTACCGTATACTTTACGGTATAGCGTAACTAATAATAAGGTAGTTTTATAATATATGGAAACTATTTATAATATTACTAATAATATTTTAGAACTACTGTATGAATTACTATTCAAATAAATTAAAGCTTTTATGAAGATTAAGTACTATAAAACTGCTAAGAAACTAAGAACAATAAAGTAATAATATATATATTTCTTTAGTAGGAGGGAAGATAATAAATAAGCTCTAAGAATCTCTATATCAAGTCTTAAGAAAATCCTTTTAGAACGTTTTAGGAACCTATTATACATTTATAGTAAAATAAGTAAAGTAACTTAAACTCTAGTAAGAAATATAAAATAAATAGAATAAATAGCTTAGAGATATTAAATATTTATTTCAAGATTATACTATATAGATATATGAGAAAAAAGCTTACGTTTTATATATAGTATTAAATATAATATACATATTATATTTCTTACTACTTTGTATTTCTGACTTTTACTTATAGCCTCTATTACACCCTTAAGAGCCTTCGCTGTTTAGTAAACTATACACTTTTCTTTTTACAAGTTATATACCTATATAGTCTGGCGAGCTGCCTAAAAGCTGTCAGATAACTTCTTCTAGGGGCTATTGTCAGAAATAATACTGCTGTGGGCTACCGCTATGGGCGTAGCCTAGGGCAGGCACACCTCCTGCGGCCTCTGCTACTATAACGCACACATTACAACAATAATAATAACGTATACGCCCCCTTATGTGCCCACTGCATTTGCGATAATTAAGAGTCTCACGCTACTGAAAAAAAGTATCCCTTTTTACGTCGCTTTTATTAATTATTCGAACATTATAATAGATTCAAATAAAACTAATAAAGAAGCGTTCTTTCTATATAACTCTGAAGATTAGCTACACTAGATTCAGTATATTAAGATAACTGTATATAACTGTAACTTATAAGTTTATATCAACCTTAATGAGGTTATACTATCTCTACTATTAAAGTTTAAGATACTCTCTATTACTCTATTTATAGCTAAAGCTAACTCTGAAATATCAGTAAAGACACTTTCTGAATTATTATCTGAAGACCTGCAAATTTACACCTAACTTCAATATAATTATTAAACAGACTTTCAAGAATATAACTAAGTTAAAAATACTATAAAGGAGGTTTAGACCCTAATCTCAACCACTATTACCTCTAAGTATTTTACCTAATATTACCTTCCTAATAAGATCCTTAAATAGTAGCTTGAGGCTCTCACGAAGTATACTGTATTACTGTCGGATTAGTAACTCCTTGAGGCCTCACAGTAATATCTTAAATACTTTTAATCCCCTAAGTTTAATAGTTAGAATAACCTTTAATAATAGCTTTCATAATAGGAGGATAACTTTCTTATTACCTATTAGGTAGGCTTTTTAATACCTGAAACTGAGGTTATAGGCTTATAGCTAAATTAACTCTACTGGGCACTCTCTATAAGCCCTATTGTAACTTAGGTAACTATATATAAGATCCAGAACCAGGCTAAAGTGCCTAATTATCGTGGGACCCTCACCAGCGCTCAAGCTACTCTACTAATAAAAGTAACGAAGCAGCTGATACCTCACGATCGTGATGCAGCTAAACAACAGTATACTGAGTACTAAGCATACAGCTTTTCAGCCTACTCAACGGACCGTTGTTTTTACCTTAACGAAGACATTCAGCCTCCAGGCTGGCGTCTGAAAACCACGATATTTACGGCAATTAAAGTAAAAGGCCTCAATAAGAGGTTTAACGATAGGAGGCATGAGGGCTATTAGTATCCTTATGGGGGGTGGCTGCCATACTACTACTCAAAGGTCCCCTCCGCCCTAAATAGCTTCACACCCAAAATAGGAGGCATAAGGACTACTTAAGTAATCAGTAGCCTCATAGGGGGTGGAAGATTCGTATAACGATACTGCAGTGCCACTACTCAAAGGTCCCCTCCACCCTAAATAGCTTCATACCCAAAATAGCTTTATGCCCAAAATGGCTCTCATACCCAAAATAGATAGCTTCAGGCCTTCCATCGTTTCAATCTTTCATTATTTTAATATCTTTTATATCCAGCCAGCTATACATTTTTAGCTGGGGGGTGGATTTCAGCGAATACAGCCTGCAAATAGCACTACTCTTCCTACCGAACGCCGGAGGTTTAGCGAGGGCGACGGGGCCAGGATTACTACAAAGATAGCTACATGTTATTTACAGGTTTTTTACTGTTGACGTCCGAGAGACGCTTTTTTACTGTTTTGTCCACTGGTTTACAGGCTCTGAATAGCCTCGTTTTATACATATTATTTCACATGGCCAGCCGTGCTGGCGACGCCGTATGGCTGGGGGGGTGTTTCAGAAATAATACTGCCGTGGGCCACCGCCATGGGCGTGGCCTAGGGCAGGCACACCTCCCGCGGCCCCTGCCACCGTAACTGTCAGAAATAACGCGTTCGAGCGGTAGAGTTTGCACCGTTCGAGCCTCAGGCACTCGTGGCGTCTCCACGGGCCTCGCCCCACTTAATCCAGTTAAAATAGAGCCTCGTATGGTGTGTGTGGCCACGTTTAGTGACATATAATATATATCAGATTTTGCCCCCTAATTACGTGTAATAATTAAGAGTCTCACGATACTGAAGAGCTACCAGGCTAAAAAGTATATATTATGATGATTTTATATATTTTGAATGCTAAGATATCTACTGAAAATATCCTTATATTAATATTTAAGGGAGCTAACTAGTAGATTACCTAATATAACTCCTTTAAGGTGGAAGCTAAGGTTTATAACCTATAGGACTATCTTAACCTTAAATTAGATACTTAAAAAAGCCTCCTTTTAGTAGCCCCTTAAGAGCTTCTTATATACAACTTTCCTAAGGTGAAGAAGGGTAAGATACCTGCTGTAATACTTAAAACTGATACTCCAGAGATCTTAACTGCTTCTAGTATTATTGAAGGGTCTACCCCTATAGAGCTAACCTACCCTGAGGAGGTTTAACTTCCACTTAAAGTTATAGACTATATTTACACTCAGGATGTTATTAAACTTATAGAGAAGAGCCTGAAAGCTTATATAGCTTTCTATAACCTCTATAGTATAAGGGTTTGAAAGTATAAATGTAAGTATTTAAACTAAGTTTATATATTATTATAGATCCTTAAGTATATTAGTAACGTACTTAAATGCTAATATTGTAATTTAGAGGAGGATCTTACTATATAGTTAATAAATCTCTATAATTACTTCAGTATTATAGATAATTTCTATCTCTAGTAAGTAGCTACTATATATTATAATATACTCTAGTCCCCTAAGATTAAGTGTCTTACTATAAAGATATTAACTGAAATATAATTTCAGAAGTAGTAAGATATTATATATAAAGCTTAAATAGTTAGCTATACTCTCTCTATTATAGGGATATTTTAAGTTAATAATTTTATATTCTCGTTAGTCTACTTACTAATTGAATTATATACTTAAAGTTATATACTTATAGTTTATAGTTAACTAGATATAATACTACTAAATAAAATTATCTTAGTTATTATAGAGACTATTTAGTAGCTTCCTAAAACTCTCTATTAAGGTAAAATTAGCTATAGAGTATTTAATATTATCTTAGAAATTATAAATAGTAGTTTAAATTCTTAAGGTAGTAAGAGATATTTTAACAGTTTAAATAGATTTCTATATCCTCTTAAATATAGTAAAAACTACTTACTCTCACACTATTATTATATATACTTATTATTTATATATAAAAGTTAGATACTTAATGCTATAATTAAAGAGAGAATTAAATAATAAATTATTTTAGATTCAGACTTTTTAAAAAGAGTTTAAAACTTTAGATAATAGTAACTATATAGCTAGCCTTCCAGCTAAAGTAGCTATAATATTATATAGTAAGCTTACTATATAGAGGGATCTTAGTAGTATCCTCTCTAAGATTTATTTATTTTTAATTTAGGTGTCTCAGTTTATATCTTTTAAGATATTAAGTGTTTTATAATCCTCTAAGAAGCTTCCTCTAGAGATTATATTTAATATAGTATTAAGCTAGTACTTATTAAGGATTATAGAGATACTAAGATCTATATTATAACTTCAGAAGGTAAGGAGGCTAAATTATGTTTCTATAATATTACTTTCTATATCTTTCTAGCTATAAATTTTATCTTTTTTTAGTAGTTATAAAAATAAGATTACTAGTGAGATACTAAACTAAATTATCCCTCTTAACTACAGAAAAGTAACTATTTAGAGATTGTAGCTATTAATATTTAATATAACTAATAAGTCCTTAAATATTATATACCTCACGAGAGGTTAAATACTTTAGTAGTATAGTTAGTATAGTATAAACTCTCTCTTAGATATTATTACTACTAGAGATATATTATAGAGACTATTTAAAAACTCCTAAGAAGTAATAAATAATTTTAGTATTAGTAGCTAGAATATTCTAGGAGAGAGCTTCTAAATTACCTTATCTTAGCTGCTTATAGTATTTATATTACTAATAGTTATTTAAAATGTAATAGTTACTAGCTCACTTAGGAGGTATATAAAACTTACAGTATTAGTAAGGTAAAATAGATTATTTACTACGCAGAACGTAAGAGTATCTTATATACTACTCCTAGAGAGTATATTATATTTAATTTTTACTTATATTACTAAAATTATAGCAGTTATACCTTCTCTTTAATATTTACAGACAGAGCTACTAACTACTTATAAAACTTTTATTTTATAGACTATACTGAAGTTATTATAATTATAGCTTTTAATAACTTTATCTCACTCCTTAAATACTAATATAATATTAATATTAAGGTTTTCAAGTGTAATAATTAGTTCTCTAAGTATAAGAAGCTAAAAACTATCCTAACTGCTCGAGGTATTTACCTTAAGCTATCTACATTATATATATAAAGCTAAAATAGGAGTATAGAGTAAGTTAGAATTATTATTAAAGTTTACGTAAGGATTATAAGGTAAGAAAGTAAACTGCTTTATAATCTCTAGCTTAAGATCTTATAAGTAGTAGTATTTCTTTATAACTATATACTAATAAGCTTTTTA
This sequence comes from Colletotrichum lindemuthianum, assembly GCA_001693025.2. Classification (NCBI taxonomy): domain Eukaryota; kingdom Fungi; phylum Ascomycota; class Sordariomycetes; order Glomerellales; family Glomerellaceae; genus Colletotrichum; species Colletotrichum lindemuthianum. The sequence goes on along the minus strand of MASP02000715.1, from coordinate 38,273 downwards.
GGCTAGTAAATACTATACTAGAAGCTTCATAAGGTCGCTCGAAAAGATAATACTGTAAGGCCAAACTTAGCCTACTTTTATATATATAGCTGTAAGTATTTTATTTTTACTACAGATACTAAACTTAAGTGTAATTACCTTACTCACCTTGAGGGGTAAGCTTTTATTAGCTTTTTAGTTAGCTATATTTTAACTAACTAGTTTTAAGTGTGGAACTTTTTATAAAATAAGGTTATTATAACTTATAATATCTCTTTTAATAAGATAATATTTTTTAATAGAAATTTAATCTCTCTATAGAATAATTTTAAGAGGTTTAATTTTAATAAGATCTCTTGTTAGTTATAAAAGTAATTAGCTACAGTAAAGTTACATAAAGCTAACTTAAGTACTTATTTAAGTTTAAATAAAGAGTCTAATAAGGTAATCTATACTAAAGATACGGAGGGTAGCTATAAGAACTTAAGATCTTATATTTACATTATAGCTAATTCTGAGTTTTCTATAGCTTTATATAAAACTATAAAGTTTATATTATTAATTCCTCTAGAGTTACCTACTATATTCTTCTATAATCTTATTTATATAGATAAGACTATAGGGGGGTAAGGAGATTAGGCGCCTCTAGAGAGGATTAAGTGCGAGGGATAAATAAAGTATTATACCTAAGTAGTTAGGAGATCTTTATTTAAAGCTGCCTTTTTAGCTAGTATTCTTTAGTTATTTTAAGATACTTCTAAATACTCTCACCTGTAGCTACAGAATTATATAAGTTATCAGCTAGAGGAAGTTTTTAAGGTTTAAACTTTGAGAGGATTCTAAAAAATTATTATAAGTCTAAAAGATAAACTATAGCTAGAGGGTAAATTAGATAGTAAAAAGTATTTAAAGTATAGGGGAGTAGAAGCTTCCACTCTAGGAATCCTATAGTAGAGATTATTACTATTACTTATATCTCACTTAGTAGTATTTACTTATCTGTATACTAAAGTTATAATAGTAGCTAAAAAAACTTATCTTAAAAGTTATATTAAATTATACTTCTAGAGTGAGATTAGTAAAGCTCTCGCGAGGAACTTAAAAATTCTAAGTTACTACTAAGTTTATATTTATAAGTTTAATAAATATAGATATCTTATTAAAATTAAAGTTTAGCTTATTATTTATAGAAACTAATAACTGTAAGATAACTATAAAACTTATGTAGTCACTCTAGTAAGTATATCTTTTTAAATCCTTATAATAATTACTAACTATTTTAATTTTAAATTACTTTAGTATAATATAGTTAACATTTTTATTTAAATAATATTTAATAAGATAGTCTATATAGAGATACTATCTAGTTATTAAAAGCTTAGAAAGATCTACTATCTAAATAAAATACTCTATAGTTTTTAAAGATCTTCTCTCTTCTAGTAGTATTATCTAGAGGTAGATCTTAAATACCTTAGTTTTAAGCTTACTGTGGGAGAGTTATATTACTAACTTAAGAGGTATATTATTTTCTTCTTCTATATTAACAACTATATACTCTCCTTCCCCTTAGATAAAGTATCTAAAATACTTATACTATTAGCAGACCTCTAAAAGAAATATTATCTTAAGGGAGGTAAAAACCTATAATAGTTTCTTAATATTAAGGTTATTTAAGATCAAATAACGTAATAGTTATAGCTCTCTTAAGTGGTCTATATTAAAAAACTCCTTAAGCGTCTCACAAAATATATATAGTATATTAAATAGTTTAATATTCCCCTTAGACCTAAAAAACTCCTCCTATAATATAATTAAGCTTCCTATATAGAAATTAAATATTACTAATAAGATATCAGCTTTATTAATTATATTATAGTTATAATAAGACTAGATATTACTTATATAGCTAACTAATTATCCTATTTCAACCAGAACCCTAAAGATAACTACTAAGTTAAGACTAAGTAAATAATATAATACCTCAGTAAAACTAAGGACCTCTACTTTAAATTCAGCTATAAGCTTAGTAATCTATAAGATAACCTTATTATTACTATAGATATTAACTTTATAGATAATAGTGAGGATTAAAAAAGTTTTTAAGTTTATACTATATACCTCTTTAGCAGCTTTATAGTATAGTAAGCTAATAAATAAGATATTATAACTATTTTAATAACTAAAGTAGAGTTTTTAGTGTTATTATAAGCAGTATAAGAAGTTATTTTCGCTAGCTACCTTATTACTATATTTTAAGTAGACCTTATAATAAATACTTTCAGTAGAGGTAAGATATATAAACTTTATCTAGCAGTCTGAATTTAGTATAATAACTAGTAAATAATATATCTTATAACTATTAAAATAATATAACTATATATAAAGCTATAGTATATTAATATCTATAATTATTAGCTATAGTAAGAGGTTTAGTGAGGATACTTTAAAGTTAAGTATATATCCTTAAGAGACTTTATAGCTAATAGCTTTATGAAGCCTCTCTAAAGCTGCTAGTTTGGTATTTTTATTACTCAGATTAATATAATAAACTAGTTAAACTGCCTGAAAGTGTAGTAAGAGGAGAAACTTCGAGAGGGGCTACTTATACTAGCGTTTAAAGATCTTAACGAGGCTTTTAACTACTAGTTAGAACTTATAGATCCTAACTCTAACTATAATATAGTTAAAAAAAAGCTTAGGGGCGCCTAAAGCGCCTAAGGCGCCAGGAGGTATCTTTTACCTAGATAATAAAGGATATCTAAATAGCCTATAAATAATACTACTCTTCCTACTATAGGGGTGGAGGTTTAATAAGGGTAATGGGGCTGTAAAAAGAGTCTCTCACGAGACGTAAATAGAGCGTTTAAATAAGTATTATTTAAAAGGGCTAGCCTATAGGTATAGCCCTTAAGGCTGGAGGGGCATATCAGAAATAACGCGTTCGAGCGGCAGAGTTTGCACCATTCAAGCCTCAGGCACTCATGGCGTCTCCACAGGCCTCGCCCCACTTAACCCAGTTAAAATAGAGCCTCACGCGGTACGCATGGCTACGTTTAGCGACACACAATACACATCAGATTTTGCCCCCTAATTACGTGCAACAGTAACGCACACGTTACAACAACAATAACAACGCATACGCCCCCTCATATGCCCACCGCATTTGCGACAGCTATGAACCAGGCTGAGAGCCTCTGACGGCTATTGTTTATATATATAGATATAGTGGGGTGGTGGGGGGAGGGGGGGGGGGTTTAAAAGTCTGGGGATACTTTAATTACGCAACGCGACCGACGTATCTTCCTCTCTATACTATTTTTTCTTTAAACCTCTATAACTTTAATAAATAGTGGCTAATTTATCTGCTTTTAATATTACTATATCAGGTAATTAGATATTTTACGATAAGCTTACTTCTTTTTAGTGGGTAGCTATTCTTATAGTGGTATTTACAGGCTAATTCTACTATAATATAACCGCCCTCTTTAATATTTTACATAATATAATCTTTAAGATTATTAAATACTTCAGAAAATATTATACTTTTGACTTATAACTTTATAAAGATTAGTCTGAGGTATTTTAATTAATAGGGAAAAGATCTATTATTTAAATAGCTAAAAGAAATCTCAAGTTAACCCTATTTAGACTTAAGATATTATTAGTTTATAATTGGTAAATATTAATAATTAATTAATTAATTACAACTTGATTGTAATTGGTGGTCTCTAATTCTGTATACTTAGTCTATATTATAGTATATATATATATGCTGTATGCCGTTAGAATTAATCTGTAGGATAATTCCTCTTATCTAATTAGTTAGAATAAGTGGATTAACTAGTAAGTTACCTACCTCTATAGCCTTTACTATATTGATACCTAGTCAACCTATTATTAGTAATACTTTCTTTTATAGTAAAAGTATAAATAGCATAAAAACGTAAAAATAGTATAAAATGTAAAAATAATATAAAATGCAGAAATAACGTAAAATATAAAAACAGTCTCCAGTAATATATATCTTTTTGGATATACTAAAAACTGTTAGAGTTATAGCTATTTTGCTATTACTTTTTTTATTCCAAATACTCTATATTAAGTGAATGAGGGTTAAGTATTCTACTTTACTCTTATAACCCCATTTTATCTATTTATTCTGGTAGATTAATTATTAGAGTTAAGGTTATATAATCTATATAAATTATACTCTAAATTGGTTGAACCTTCATATTAGAAAGTTTGATGAATAGATTATATAGTATCTTATATATAAACAGCTTCCGTTTATCTATTATATATAAGGTTAACGTTTCTGAAAATAAACTTTATTTTAATAGATATACTTAGAAGTCTCCTATTTTTAGTAGAATTAGAATTGTCTATCTTTATTACTATTTCCACTAATATTAATATTATTCTCAGATATTATTCTGAATTTCCTATTCTTCTGTAATTTATTAAGTGTTAATTTCCCTTAACCTATTTACTAGTTTTTTATATTAGTTTAATAGCTTATAAGTCCAGGTTATCTACTCTTATTACTTTCTTATTTATTAATCTTTATCTCCTATTAATATTAATATCTATATCTTTACTAATACCTATTTAGGTTATACTAAAGATTATACTAATTAACCTTAAGTTTCCCTTTATCTATCTATCTCTAAAAAACCTCTCTTAATTATTTCTATAAAACTTTACAGTCTATTTCTTTTTTAACTTTAGCTAATAACTAAATAAATCTTTATATTAATTAATTAGTTTAATATTAGATAAATCTATAAGAAGATCTTACTAGTTAGGATAGTAGGTTTACTACCAAGCTAGAGAAAGAGATAGTTAAGTAGTAGAGACTGAGATTCTGTATATTTAGGTTTACTAATATTTTCTACAAACTAGCTTTCAGGTTTATTAAAACCTTCTTTAAACTAGCTTTTAGGTTTACTAAAACCTTCTATAAACTAGAATACTATAGGTTTACTAAAACTTTTATAAATTAGAAATTCTTTTTTAGTTCACTAAGATTATTATAAACTAGATTGTATAATTATTATCTATTAATAAAATCAGTCTCTTACAAAATCTAAACCTTAGACCTCTGCTAGTTATAGTTTCTATACTAATCTTTCAAATTAACTATTAGGCTATTTATCTATTAGCTTTACTAATTGATAATATTTTACTGAAGTTAGTTTATAAGTATCTAAATTATATACCAGAATCTAGATTAACTCTTTATTGTATAACTACTTCATATATTTAGGTTATTTTTAGAAATTACAAAATACTCTAAATTCTATTTTATCTCTAAGTTAAAAGAAATTTAGAATTATAATATTTAGTCTATATAAATAAAGATTTTACTTACTAGTAAAGATATATTTATAGATTTAACTAAGTTTATTTCTAAAAGTAACTTTAATAAGTATTATAAAGCTTTCAGTTATATATAATTATACTGTAAGGATAGCCCTTTAAGAGTTATTAAGAGTAATACTAATATATATAATAATTTTAGTTATTTCAAAAACTTTATAAACTTACTAGCTTTTTTAAATAAGTTTCTTACTTATAAAAAACTTTTTAATATCATTTATAGTAATTTTAAGACTATAGAAGAATATCTTAATAAGATAAAAGAATTTATTAATAATCTATTCTATAATTAAGTTAAATTATAAACTTAAGTAATTATTACCTATATTCTGTATAATATAGATAAAGGTTATAAGGGTTTTATTATTACCATTACTTAAAGTCTTAAATTTAATAAGGATTTTTATAAGTTAGATTCTTTATCCTCTAATTTATTAGATGAATTTAGAAGAAGAAGATATACTTCTTTAGTTAATTTTATAATTAAGAAAGATTTTAAGAATAAGATTACTAAGTAGTCTTCTAATAAGGGGAAAAAACTCTGGAAGAAACAGAAAAGTATTTTTTATAATTACTATAAAAGAACTAACTATACTAAAGAGAACTATTTTAATTTATATTCTGAAAAAGCCTCTAGCTAGATAAAAGCTTTAAAAAATAAGGGTTTTTCTTCTTCTACTTTTATTAATAAGAAAAAGAAGAAGGAGAAAAAGAATAAGAATAATAATAACTCTAAAGGAGTGAATATCTTTCCAATAGAAAATAATAATATTAAACAAATCTCTAGTTCTATAACTAAAGATCTTATATAACTTAATTTAACTATTAAAGAAATTATTAAAAGAAATAAGGAAGAGAGTAAAGAGGATATTGAGTTTGAAAATATAACTTTTACCTAACCTCTTTTAAAATCTTATACTAATAAGACTTTAGGTTTTTTGATATCTGAAATTTAAAAAACTGGAAGTTTTAATATTAAAAATAAGATTAATACTGTTTCTTTCTTTATTAACACTGATACTACTATTTATATAGTTAAAGATTACTTTCTTTTAGTTAATAAAATAAATGATATTGAGGCTTTTAAGTGGAGTATTATAAAAGGAATTATTTTCATTTTAAAAGGTAATCTAAAACTTACTTTAAATAATATTTCATACTTTTTGAAATATATTTATTATATATTATAGTTACGTATTAATTTATTAAGTTAATCTAGACTTAATATTATTAGAATCCTATCTATCTTTTTTAATAAATCTACATTATTTAATATAAAGAGGAATAAGCTATTTTTTATAGAAATTAAGGTTAATAATCTTTATAAGTTTTAACTTCCTATTAGTAAAAATTTAATTCTTAATACTATTATTAATAATAATATTAATAACTTGAAACTCTAGTATAATTAAATAGGTTATACTAGTAGTATTCTTAAGTTACTTACTAATATTATAAATAATATAAATTATAAGTATAATAAAGATAATAAACTATCTACTTATAAAGTCTGCCTGAAGGGTATGTTTACTAATAAAGTAAATAGATATTTGAATAACTTTAAGAAGTTTGAATATTTTAATTATATTAGTTTCGATTTATATGAATTTATTTATCTAGAAACTTATAATTACTATAAATACTTTATCTTATTTATTAATAAGTATAGTAGATTCATCAGGGGAAAGTTATTAAAAACTAAAGGTTCTAAAGAAGTAACTTCAGCTTTAAAAGGGTTTTTTGATATAATAAATAATAATAATAATAATAATAATAATAATAATAAGAGACTTAAAGAAGTTAATACTAATAGTAGCTTTAAACTCTTTAATGATAGAATAAATATTATCTATCTAAATAATAGTATTATCTATAATATAAGATTATTCTATATTTATAAACCTAATAGTTTAGCTAAGAAAGCTATAAGAACTATTATTAATAAGGTTAGAATCTTTCTCTATAACTCTAGTTTACTTTTATTTCTTTAGGGTTTAGCTATTACTACTTCTTCCTATATTTATAATCGGATACTATATTCTTCTACAGAATTTAAGATTCTGTATAAGTTAAAGAATAAGAAGAAACCTTTTATTTCTAATATAAGGGTTTAAGGTAATCTTTATTACTATAAGATTAAAAATAGGTATTCTAAGAAGCTAGATTCTAAGGCTGAAAAGGGTATTATAGTTACTTTTAGCTATAATATCTATTTAGTTTGAAATTTCGGAATTTGAAATACTATTTAGTCTAGAGATATTAATATTCTTGAAAATCAGTTTAATTCTTAACAGAAAGAAGATTTATCTATTATTAGTAATATTGTTATTCCTAGGTTTAGTTAATTTCTATAAACCACGTCTAACTAACTTAGATTTAATAATTCTTCTGAGAATCTAGTTATTACTATTAAGTCTAGTAGTAAAAGTAATACTACTAAAGATACTTATTTTTACTTTCTTCCGATAAAGTAGAAAATAGTAATATAAACTTAGATTTTTCTCCTAACAGGAATTTAGGTAGTTTATCTATAACTTATTCTAATAGGGTTATGGATTTTGAGAACTTTAAAAAGTCTACTATATCTATAGAGATTCCTTCTTTAAGTTCAGAAGTTAAAAGGATTATAAATAGTTTTTATATAAAGAGAGTATACTTCTTACAGTTAAAGATTATCTATCTTTACTTCTTTATACTATCTATAACTAATATAACTATAATAATAGATTATTTATTAATAAATATAGTAATGTCTATACTGCCTCCTATATTTTATCTATTAATACTCTAGATAAGCTAACTACTTTTTTAGATACTATAAGTTCTTAAAATAGTAAGAACTGAATTTAAGCTATAAATAAGGAAGTTAGGTTTATTAAGTCTATAGAAGTTTAGACTGTTATATTACTACCTAATTTATCTTTTATTAAAAAGAATAATATTAATATATTAGGGGGTAGATACATTTATAGAATAAAATCTAATAGTTAGGATTCTAGTAATTCTAGATTTAAGGCTAGATAGATTACCTAGATTTTGAACTAGTATTTTAATATGAATTATTTAGAAACCTTTAGTATTACATATAGGTCTAAAAGTTATAGATATTTACTTATTATATCTATTTATTATAACTAGATTTCAATTTTGTATAATATTACTACTATAGTTATTTATATAATAATAGATAAAAAGATATATATTAAGTTACCTACTGGCTATATTTATAATTAAGATTCTAAAAGTTTAGCTTTTAATAATAACTATAAGAATTAGCTTTTTATATGTTTACTTCAGAAAGTTTTATATAGGTTAAAATAAAGTTTTAGATTATGGTATTTATACTTTAAATCAGTTTTATATCAAATTGGTTATAAAGTATCTCCTTATAATAAAGGAGTTTTTATACTTAATATTACTCTTAATAAAAGTGAATATTTAGCTATTCTAGTATATTATATTAATAATATACTATTAGCAGCTAATAATTCTGCTACTTCTAAGTATATATATAGCAATCTTAAAAAGAATATAAATATCTAAAATTCAGGAGAGTCTAACGTTTTCTTAGGTATTAACTTAGTTATGAATAGAAAGAATAAGGTTATAGAAATAGATCAGTTTAAATATACTGATAGAATTGTTACTAAATTTACTAAGAAAGATCTCTATAGTTTTAATATATTTATAGATAATTAATTTAAATTATTTAAGAATAAAGATAATACTTCTAAATAAGAGATATTAGAATATTAAAAAGAAGTACAGGCTTTATTATATTTAGCCTTAAAAACCAGGCTGAATATTATTTTAGCTATTACTATCTGCTTTAGATTTCCTTTAAATTCTTCGAAAGAATATTTTATTATCCTTAATAAGATATAGAGTTATCTAAAAAAGAATCCTAATTATAAGTTAATTTATAACTATAATAATATTAATATCTTTAATTTATTTAGGTTTATAGACTTAGATTAGGTAAGAGATATTAATAATAGAAAATCCACTTTAGCTTATATATTCTACCTAGATTCTTATAATATTATTAGCTATAGTTTAACTAAGTAAAAAATAGTAGCTTTATCTACTTATAAAGCTAAGTATATAGCTGTAGCAGATACTACTAAAGAAGCTATTTACTTATTTATTTACTAAAGTTTTATTAATAAGTCTTTAGAATTTAGGGTTATTAATAAGTCTATTATCTCTATTAATAATTAATTAGCTAAACAGCCTACTGAAAATACTAAATTCTATAAAAAAGCTAAGTATATTTATATTTATTATTATTATATTAGAAATCTTATTAGAGATAATAAGATAAATCTCTATTATATGAATATAAATAATAATATTGCTGATTTTAACGAAGCTTTTAGGCTAAGTTAAATTTAATAATATTATTAAGAGGAATTTACAGAATAATTCTAAGAATAATATTCTGCCCTCTTATAAAGAAAATAATACTAATTATCTATTTTCTGAAGAATAATCTTTTTCTTTTTACCTATATAAGATTTTAGGTTGTTCAGATTTTTCTTTCCTTTAAGCCTTTTCCTTTATAGCTTTTATAGTTTTAGGTTTTTCAGACTTCTATTTTATTTTATTTTATTTTCTCTATCTTTCCTATATAGGTTTTAGAGTTTCTTACTGCTTTTTACGCTATAAAAGATATTTATCTTATATATCTAATAGGGGGATATTAGAGTTATAATATTTTGCTATTACTTTTTCTTATTCTAAATACTTTATTTTAGGTAAATAAGGGTTAAGTATTCTACTTTACCTTTATAACTCTATATTTTCTATTTATTCTAGTAAATGTATTATTAGAGTTTAGATTATATTACCTATATAAATTATACTCTATATTAGTTAAACTTTAATATTAGAAAATATAATAAACAGATTATATAGTAGCCTATATATTAATAGCTTCTATTTATCTGTTATATATAAGGTTAATATTTCTGAAAATAAACTCTATTTTGATAGATATACCCGGAAGCTTCCCACCTTTAGTGGAATTAGAACTTCCTATCTTTATTACTATTTCTACTAATATTAGTACTGTTTTCAGATATTATTCTGAATTCCCTATTCTTCTGTAATATATTGAGTGTAAATTTCCCTTAACCTATTTACTAGTCTTCAACACTAGTTCAATAACTTCTACCTTTATTAACTTTAGAATATAACTTTACTTTAAAGTTACGTTTTTCCTAAGTTCCTAATATTACTAAATAGAGAAATATTATCCCTCTAATTATTCTTAATATAATCTGAAGTAACTATAGCTTTTATAATCTTTATATTAACCTTCTTATACTTCTATACTATATAATTTCTATATATATAACCCTTCTTACTATATCCAGAATATTAGTAGATATTCTGGTAGTTTTTAGAATACTTGGTAAAGGTAAAAAAGAAGTTACTAGAATTTTAATATTATTATTACTTTCTCACTATTTTAATTATTATTATATTACCCTTTATCTTATAAATAATAGACTTTTAGTGGAGTAGCAGGTAGCAAACTAAATTTTCTTTATATATTTAAGCTTTTAATTTGAATTCTAAATTTTAGATACCTAAAATCTATATTTTATAGAAAGATTAACTATAATAAGTAGCTTCTTAAGATGGAAAAGTAGAATAGCTTTTAGTAGAAAGATCTAAAGTATATCTAGCTATATATATCCTCCAGTATTAACTAAAGCTTTTTTTCATTAGAATAGAAAGATAGTTAAATATTTGTTTTTCTTTTATCTAAAACTTTATAATTAGATAATAGTATAAAGTTAGCTATTTAGATTTAGGTAAGTTCTATCTAGATAACTTATAAAATTATTTAGATTATAAATAGTTTTTTAATTCTTCTACTGTATAGAAAGTTTTAACTATTTACTAAGAATTAAAAGTTAAGTAAACGTAAATTAGATACTAGTATTTCTAATTACTATTAATAAAGTAATAATACATTCTAAGCTTAACTTTTATCTATTAAGCTTATACTTAATATTCCTTCTATTTATTTAAAACTTTTAGATATAGAAAAAGAGACTTCCTCTAATAGTTAGCTAGTAGTAGAGATATAGTAATATTATTAACCCTAAAGGCTAGTATACTAATAGATATTATTCTAAAAGTTACTAAAGTATTCTTATATAAGCTAAAAGAATCTATTATAGTAAGTATCTAGAAATTACTACCTGTGATAATATCTTATCTTACTAATTTATATATAAGCTTATTAATCCTTAGTAGAGAAAACTTAAAATATACTATAATTACTACTAAAATAGTTTACTTGTAAAGTCACTATTTATAGAAATATTCTGAAAGATTTCAATATTCTCTATTATTCTTTATATTAATTAGTTAGTAACCTATTATATAATATTATATTCTAGAATCTATATCTAACTAAATTATATACTTCACTAGTGGGAATCTATATTCTATCTTATATTATCTATTCAGTAATTAAAGCTAAATTCTAAATATATAAAAGGCTGAATTTAAGCTTATTTAACTGAAAGATAGTGTAAAATACTATTTACTTAGAAATAAGAAGTAAAAGAGAAGTCTTTATAAGTATATAGAAAATTCTATATATATAATGCTATATGGGGCCCACTAGAGTTCCACTTAGGCGAGGGGGTTAGCTTTAAATATCTGGATACAGCCTTAGCTGGATATTCAGGCGTAGCTTATAACAGTAAGTATATAATATTAATAAATAGTTACTTAGCTTTATACTTTCTTCTTTTTATTAGGTAGTTAGTTGTTATTATTTTAATATTTAGCTTTCTTGGTAAATACTCTAAGAATATTTACTAATAGGGATGATAGATAATAACTCTATTATATTTTCAGCTTTAGTATTATTTAAGATATTATTAGAAAATTACCAGCTATTAAAATATTGCCACTTAGATATCTTCCTACTATAATTACTTATAGAATATATAGGGGGAAAAGTTACAAACTGATATTGTTATTTGGTTTTAAAGTTTGGAATATTTATATATTAGTTTGTATTATTAACTATATCTTTATGATGATTCTTGGGACTTTCTCACTATATAAAATAAATATTTCTTTCTATATTATTACTTCATTATTCAAATTCTAACTGCCAGATAAGTTATATTATAGATAGAGATATAGTAACATACTGCAGATGCTAATATAATAATTAGGTTTATTACTTCTTCCTTATATTATTATAGAGGGAAGATTAGTATATTATATTTTTAGTTACTAAGGTGGTCTCTTATCTCTTATTATTTAGATATATATAAGATATTAGAAAGTAATAGTAAGAAACCGCAGTTTTATTATAGGTTTCTTTCCTTTAGTTATATTAATCTTATTACCTTATTATAGTATTTTACTTTTTTAATTGAGTATTAATTTAGGTTATTAGGTTGCTATATAATAGACGCAATATAAAATTAAGTTCATAGGTTATTATAAGTTTATGTTTACTTCTATTTCTATTGTAAATATAGTAATAATATTCTTAGGGTAGTATGTAGTTATAATAGCTTTAGGTTACCAATTTCTGCTTAAAAGCTATTTGGAGGATTCCTCAGGAGATATTATTAATTTATCTTTTTATATATTTCTTACTAATTTACAGTTAAGTAATAATAATAAATATTAGTAGTAGCTAAACCACTAATTAATATTAGCTTATAATAAGTAAATATTTATTATTAATTACTATATTATAACTTAATTCTAACTAGTGGTTTCTAATTATTTATATTTAGTTTACCTTATAGTATATATATATATGCCGCACGCCGTTGGGATTAATCTATAGAATAATTCCTCTTATCTAATTATTTAGAATATGTAGGTCGACTGGTAAGTTACTTACCTCTATAGCTTTTACTATATTGGTGTCTAGTTAACCTGATAGATATAAATAGTAAATTCTATTAGTTTATTAATTTCTAAGTATACTCTATAAAAGATATAATATTATAAATATAAAGCTATTAAGAGGCTATTTATCTCAAAAGAAATAGTAGTAACCCAGTTACAGTTTATATATAAGTAGATACTAAAAGTTAATAAATTAATTAAAGTATTATCTTATTTATATATTACGTTAGAAAAGTATTTTTACTAACATTCATATAGGGTAGTTATAGGTTTCTGATAAGTCTTTATACTAAAGTAATATCTTATATCCTGCTGCCTAAATATTAAGATTATCCAAAAAGTATTAGAATTAAAGATTTATTAACCTTATTAGCTATATTAAAGTGAATATCTTTGTTGGTTACGCTATATCATAAGTTATACGGTAACTGTATATACTGCTACGTATATAGCAGTATACCCTCTATAGCCTACTGGCTATAGATGCCTGGCATCTGACGCCAGCTGTAGCCTAATAGTATGGTAATTACTAAGTAATTACTATAATGTAAATCTAGAGCCTTATATAACGCTATATACTATATAACGTAGTAATAGTAAACAAAAAACTAACACTAGTTTGCATCTATATAATAAGATTATATATAGTATATAATAATCCTTATAATTAAACTAATACTAATTAGTAGTTAATTTAACTATTACTACTATACTGCAGATTAGGGGAATCTATTATACTAGAAGGAGTAATTACGAAACTTTATACCTAAGGTCTACGTAAGGTGAAAGATTATAAGGTTATTACTTAGACACCTTATATTCTTCCCACTTTATAGTTCTACTGGAAGCCTCTAAACTATATACTAACTTCTTAAGGAAATTATTCTTAATATTTAAGATTAGGTTCTTACTATAGTTAAGATTAAGATACTTCCTATAACTTTACTGAAACTTAAGATTAAATTCCTAATATTAATAACTAAAATATATTTAGTAAATATAATAATTACTTTTTAAGTTTTAGTAAACTTTTTAATACTGAAGATTTATAGTATCTCTAACCTTAATTCCTTTAGAAACTAATATAGCATCTTAAAAACTTTTTCTCTATTCCTCTTTATATAAATCCAGCTAAGTTAATAATTCTTCTTTACTTTATATCCCTCCAGCCTTTATAATAGTATCTAATATAGCCTCTAAGATTAAGATATTCTTATTGAATATTTCTACCTATACCCCTATAATAATAACCTATATAGATATTATTATATTTATAAAAATCTCCTACTATTTAGATATTAAGTTATTTAGTAGAATCTAAGATATTAATTATACTAATATTATACTAAGTATTACTATCTAAGTTTCTAACTATAATATATACTATATAACTTTATATAAGAAGTTAGAAATATATAGCTAAAAGCGTTTTTGAATATTCTCAAGTAACTTTAAAGATTAGCCTAAAATAATACAGTAACTTAGCTATATAGTATTTATTTATTATTTTAGAAACTATTTTATTAACTATAGAATTAAGATATCCATTACTAGTAGCTATATTTATATTTATTTTTAGCTACTTACTAATCAAGAAAACTCTAATATATAAGTTCTTAAAGATATTATAGAGATTAGTAACTAATATCTAGCGTTTAAGGTTAACCTTAAATACTTCTCTAATCTCCTTAATAATATAATATCTACTAAATAGTACTCTATATTATTCTTCTGTAAGGTTAAATCTAAGGCTGAAAATATAATATTAGTAATATTTTCACTATAAGATATTAAGAGAAGATACCTATAGCTAATTTAGATAGTCTATATACCTATAGCGTAAGATAAGAAACTTTTCTTATAGTTATTAGTTTTACTAGCCTCCTAATTATCTATTTTAAAATCTCTCTAATATTAAGAGAATTATTAGAATTATAGCTAAACCTAACTTAGATATTATAAATATTCCCTATATATTACTACTACTATTTCTTTTAATAATATATTTATTAAGTATACTATAAACCTTATAAAGTTATATGATAAAAATATAAAATATAGCTGAAATCTCTATAATATTCTTAAGTTAAATATCTATATTCTTTATTATTACTACTTTAAGTTTAGTACCCTATAGTATATATAGGTAGATTTCTTATTAATTATACTTAAAGATAATACTTTTAAGTTTTGTTTTAACTACTTAAGTAACTTAACTATTAACCTTTTATTTAACTAAATAGTCTAATATGTTAAAGCTTACCTTAAGAATAATAAGAATTAATAGCTATATTTCTCTAATTAGCAAAATACTACCCTTCAAAATATTATTACTGAAAACCCTAATAAAAGCAAAAAGGAGGCTTTTGCGCTTCTAGTTTCAAAGTTTATATATATTTAAAAACCTTTTCCTACTAAAATCTAAATAGATAATATCCTCTACCTCTAGGTTATTAATATATACTATAATATATTAAAATGCTCGTTAATTTCCTTTAGTTCTATGGTAATCTTCTAGAGTTTCTGTAACTAATTATAATTTACTATAAGCAATATTTTATTCATCTAAAAGATATAATATATATAACATAATAGAGATAAGTACCAGAGGGTAGCTGGAAATAAATTATAAACTCACTATATATATAACTTACCTTAAAGTAATCCTTAAGATTATAGTTATATCTCTATATATATATAAACTTATATTTCAGGTGGCTATTATCTACCTCTAATATTTATATATAACTATATTATATAATAAAACTATATATATAGTAAATCTGGTTATTAGTTTATAAGATATATTTTTCAGGAGAGATATATCTTATATAATAGGTATATATTAACCACTAACCTTAAAATATACTTTATAGCAGTATACTAAATCTTCCTTATAAGCTATAAAGATATTAATAACCTTAATAATAATAATCTTAAAACTTTACTTAAAGTTAATATTAATAAAGATATTATTATATAATATTAAATAAATATTAATCTTAAGAAGGATTATTCTATAAGATTTACCCTAGAGGTATTTTTAATACTATTTTATAGTAAGAAGCTTATTATTTTAGATAGAGGTAAAATTACCAGAGTTCTTTAAAATTAGGTAGCAGTCTATATTCTTACTAAAAGTATTATCATTCGTAGCAAACTTATAAATAATATTACTATCCTTATATATATCTTTATACCTAAACGCTACTACTTAAATATAGTATTTTAAGATATTTTACCTAATTTAGATATTACTAGCTTCTTAATTACTTAATACGTTCAGTTTACTATATTAAAACAGTTAGTTATGTCCTCTATTATTCTTGTATTTATTTAAGATAAATTAGTTATAATATATTTTAGAGAAGTTACCTTTATTATAATATTTAAAATAGTTAATATATCTATATTATTTAGTATTACTATATTTTATATAGTTTCTTATAATATTTCCTTTTTTCTCTATCTTATAAATATAAATTACCTTAATATTATATTTAATAATATCTATAATAAGCTCCACTAAGGTAAAAGTATTACACCTATTATTTAAAAATAGAAATATCTATAGCTACTTCTTAATGAAGAGAGAATAATTACCTTTATATATCTTATAGAGATAGAAATATAAAGATTTTACTGCTATTTTAAATATATAGCTATAATATACTTCTATAATATTCTCAATAAAGTGGAATATTTAGTTAAATAATATACTTTTAAGGCTCTTAAAAGGTACTATTACTACTGCTAAATATATAGTGTAACTTCCTTATACTTTTAATTTACTATTTAAGGTAATATTAACTTTAACTTTAAGATTATTATTAATATTATCTATATTAATAACTATAATATACTCTATATTATTCATATTACTATAGTATTTAATATTACTTTATATTTACCTAATATATTAGCAAAAGTAATATAAAAGGCTTTTAAGATATATTAAATTAATATATACCAGAATCCTCTTAATTATATTACTATTAATACAGGAATAACCTTTTAATCTAATAACTTTAAATTAAAGGTAAAAACTATAAGATTAATAGTTTATATTATATCTATTAAGGTATCTAATAGTATTAGTAAAGTTAAGTATTACTATATACTTCTACACTATATATATAAGATTTACTATATAACGTTTCCTACTATTACTTAAGAAGCTTCCCTTTAGGTAGTATATAAGGTAACTAATAATACTACTAACCTAAATAACCTTATACTTACGCTATTTATTTTTAAAGTATATCTATATCTTACGGAAGATTTAACTTTATCTCTGGATATTATTACCGAAGTATACGTTATATATAAAGCTATAAATAAGATCTACTATAAGTATGCTGAACATACTATTAATATTACTTTAGTAATATATAATAACCTTAATACCTCTTATATTATAATTCTTTCACTATAAACTCTTATATATATATAGTAAGGAAAAAAAGCTAGTAAAGGCTATATTCTCTTATTACCACTTATAGTAAAACTTATATTATTAAGCTACTCTATAGCCCTCAAGAGTTTTAATTAAACAGCTATGAGATAGTGTTTCAAAAATAATAAATACGAAATTAATAATAATATAATAGTAGCTCTAATTTTACAAAACCTAGTACTTATAGCTTTATATATTAGCTTTTTGTTAGTTTAAGAATTAATAGGTAATCTTATAGTAAATAGAAACCTATAATTCTATATGTCTACTTTAATTTCATTTACAGCTATTCCTAAAACTCTAAATATATAGCTAATATCTTATACTACCTCTATCTTAAGGGATAATAATATCCTCCCCCCTTAAGTGGTTAGTAATCTACTATCTTAACCTTAAATACCTTAAATTTAATCAGAAACTTTAAGTCTTATAATATATTAGTATATAGTTAGCTTACTATATCCAAAGTCTAGCTAAAAGCTTTAATTTATAGTATACCCTATAATTAAGAAGTAGTTAAATATAATATTCTTACTTAACCTCTATATAAAAGATATAATTATAATATCTAACTTACTATCTAAGAAGTTAATTAAAAAGGAGGTTAAAAGTATTATTAATAATAATATTATAAAGATTATTTAATGTAATTCTATTCTCTATAAAAACTATAAATACTTTGTGATGAAACGTATGGTTACGTAGGCTACGTAACTAGGCTACAGGCTATGGCCTAAAGGCTACGTTTTAAGGATTTAAATACCCCGCATATCCCGCATTTCAGCTATAAGAATATAAGCTATTTTTGCTTCCTTATAAACCCTCTATATAATGCAAAAAGGCCCCTACTAGGGGCCTCCACTATATTCTTATAGTTATAAGCCCAGCTTTTAGTATTTTCAGATACTTTTACCATCTTTTATCGTTTATCTATATGCAGCCTATACTTATTAGAACCTCTTTTTAATCTTTTTTTAATATATATATAATACTACCTATCTTAAGGCGTCCCTATATATCTCTTTTAATATTATAGTTAACTTCTCGAGGATACCCCCTTGGCGCTCTTACTCTTACTATACTATACTTATAGCTAGCTACTTCTCCCTCTTTTAACTTTACTTCACTCTTTACCTCTCTACCTCTCTAGTAATTATATTTAGATTAGCTACCTTTAAAAAGGTATTCTTTCGGTAAATAAGAAATAGACTCAGCTTATAGTAGTTATATCTAAAAACCTTCTTTTCAGATATACTTTATATCTCTATATTTTATTTAATATATCTGGGGGAATAGAGAAAACTTAAGAGTCTAAATAAGGAGCTTTAGTAAAGTTAAGCTATAGAGTAAAGTTAATATTTAAAAGTAATATTATTCAGACTATATATTTATAGTAGTTAAAATACTAACTTTAAGAAGCTATCCTAATAGTCTGGAAAGAGTTTAAGAAACTTTCTCTTTTATAATAATTTTTATTAGTAGTTAATATTTTAATAACTAAATATTAGTTTAATCGTTAGGGTAATTATATACTGTATGTAATCTCGTTATATAGGTGTAAACTAGTGTTCTAGTAATTATTATTATTATTACTATATTATATAGTGTGTGGCGTTACGTAAGGCTTTAGATCTACAGTATAGTAATTACTTACTAATTACTATACTATTCAGCTATAGCTGACGCTAGATACTGAATATCTATAGCTAGTAGGCTTAGAGAGTATACTACTATATATATAATATTATATATAGTTACTATATACCTTATAGTATAGTATAACTAACACTAGTAACTTTTCTTTTTATTGTATACTTTAATACCTATCTATTTATATGAAAAATAATTCCTTTTATAATCTATATCTTTTTGTCTAAATAATATCTGAATATCAATTTATCTACTTTACTTAAGTTACTTATCTCTCTATTTAAATAGTTATATAGTTTAACTTAATAAATCTCTTAAGAATGTAGTTTAGAGTATTCTTTATGAAAATATTAGTAATATTATTATCTCTATTAATCTACTGTATTTTATAGAGTTTATAGTATTTATATAACTACCTTAATGTTCTAATATTAATTATTAGATACTTCTTTTTAGTAATACTAAGTTTTATAAGGTATTTATAAAGTAAGTATATGTTTATATATATAATAGTAAGAATCTAAGGAAGCTTTTAGTATTTAAGAATCTTCTTAAGTAATATAGCTATAGTATAGGTAAAGTTTATACTAACTACTATAGTTATTATAGGCTATACCCGAATGTCCGGCTAGGGCTATACTTAGATATCTAAAGCCAACTCCCTCGCCCGGGTGGAGCCCCAGTAGGCTCTATATAGTATTATATATATAGATTTTTCTATATACTTATAAAAGCTTCCTTTTTACTTCTTAGTTCTAAATAAATAGTATTTTATACTACCTTCCGGTTAAATAAACTTAGGTTTAGCTTTTTATATATTTAGAACTTAGTTCTATTTACTATATAGATAATATTAGGTAGAGTATAGCTTCCCACTAGTTAAATATATAATCTAGTTAAATATAGCTTCTAAGATATAATATTATATAATAAGTAACTAACTAATTAATATAAAGAATAATAGAGAATATTAAAGCACCCCAGAATATCTCTATAAGTAGTAACTTTATAAGTAAACTATTTTAGTAGTAATTATAATATATCTTAAGTTACCTCTACTAGAGAATTAATAAGCTTTTATATAAATTGGTAAAATAAGATACTATAGCAAGTAGTAACCTCTAGGTAGTTACTATAATAAATATCTCTAGTTTATATTAGAATATTTTAGTAACCTCCAGAATAATATCTATTAGAATAATAACTTTCAGGATTAATAATATTATTATATCTCTATTAGTAGCCAACTACTAGAGGAAGTTTTTGTCCCTCCTCCTAAAGTTTTTAGGTAAATAGAAGGAATACTAAATATAAACCTAATAGATAAAAGCTAAACTTAAGATTAACTACTATTTCTTTAATAGTAATAAGAAATATTAATATCTAATTTAATTCTATTTAGACTTTAGTTCTTAATAAGTAGTTAAAATCTTTTATATAGTGGGAAAGCTAGAGAACTCCTATAACTTAAGTAACTTTATAAGTTACTTAGATAGAATTTATCTAAATCTATATAACTAACTTTATATTATTACCTAACTATAGAGTTTTAAATAGCAAGAAAATAAATATCTAACTATTTATCTATTCTAATTTAAAAAAACTCTAGCTAATACTAGAGGGTATATATAATTAAATATAATCTAGATCTCCCTAATAGAGGCTACCTTACTCCTCCACCTTAAGAAGCTACTTATTATAGTAGACCTTCCTATAAAATATAGATTCTAGTTATCTAAAATCCAGAATATAGTTTAGAAGTTTAAATATATAAAGAGGATATTAGTTTACTACTAGCTACTCTACTAGAAACCTACTACTTATAATATAGAGGGTAATATTATAATAATAAGAGTAGTTAAGAAGTAATAATAATATTAGAGTTTTAATAATTTTTCTGCTACCTTTAAGGAGTATTTTAAGGACTACTAAAATACTTATTAATACTTTAGATATAGTAAGAGAAATTATATATAAAAAAACTATATAGTATAAGAGAATAAGAAAGTTAGTATAAAGGTTATAAAAGCTATAGCTACTCCAGATTACACTAAGGATAACTAGGGAAATAATATTTCCCCAGCTAGTAATAGTAAGAACTTGGAAAAAAAGTAACTCTAAAGTAAAATTAGGCTTTAGAGCTAATAGAGATAGAAGTAATAAGATAAGGGAAATAACATAAAGAAAAATAAGTAAGTAATTAGTAGTTAGCTATTATTTAGACTAAAATTAATAGAGATTACTTTATTAATATACTTATTAATATAGGCTGTGATATCTATATTATTATTAATACTTCCTTTATAAAAAGACTTTACCTCCTACTAGTTAATAAGTTAATAAGATAGATAAGAAAATATATTACTAAGCTATCACTTAGTAATATCTAGAAAGTAGCTATTTAAACACTAGAAGTTAGTAGCTATATATAGAAGATCTATATATATATTATAGAAAACCTCTAGTTACTTCTATACTTTAGATAACTATAGATAGAGAATAACTATATTATCTATAATACTGAAGCCTAATAGATAATCTATAGGAAAGATAGTATAATAACCTACCTAAAATATTAAGATAAGTTAGTATAACTTAAGAAGATCCAGTTAACCTACCTACTTAATACTAATTTATTTATATTTATCTACTAATATACTATATAGTATATTAGTAATATACTAAATCCTTACTAAATTATATCTATTAGTCTTATAGATATTAAAAAAATATTAACTTTAAAAGTAAAGATAAACTTAAGGAATTATATCGCTATAAATATCTTAATAAAATTCCTAGATCTCTTCCACTTAAATTTAGTATACTAACTACCTTCTAGCTAACTAAAGATAAATTACTATATCCTACTAATCTCTAATAATAAGAAATAGAAACTAAACCTCTTATAGAAACCTCTCTATAATATATTATAAAAGAAACTTCTAGTATTTAAGAAAACTCTAGAAAACTTACTTAATAAGAAGTTTATTAAGGTAAGTAGCTCCTCCACTAGTATCTTAATCCTCTTTATAAGGAAACTAAATAGAGAGATATATTTCTATATAAATTATAAAGTTTTTAATATAATTATAAAGAAAAACTATTACTCTCTCTCTCTTATATTGGAAACTCTCTAGAGGGTTATTATAGCTTATTAGTATACTAAGCTTAGTATTATTACTATATTCTATAGGATTAAAATTAATAAAGTAGATTAGGAGAAAATAGCTTTCCAGATATATTATAGTCTCTTTAAATAGATAGTATATTCCTTTAGACTTACTAATATCCTTATTATATTCTAACAGTATATTAATAATTATCTATAATAGTTTCTAGATAACTTTATTATAATATATATTAATAATATTCTTATTTATATTAGTAGTTTATAAAAGAAGTATAAAGAGAAGATCTACTAAATACTTAGCTATCTTAATAATATAAACTTAAAGTTAGATCTAAAAAAAAATAAGTTCTCTATTATTATAGTTAAGTATATTAGGTTTATTATATTAGCTAGAAAGAATCTCTTTTATAATTCAGAGAAATTAAAAGTTATTACTAACTAACTTCCCTCCAGCTTACTAAAAGATATCTATAGTTTCCTTAGATTTATAAACTACTATAAAGTCTTTATACTATAATATAGTATAATTATAAAATATCTAAATTACCTAACTTAGAAGTTTATCCTCTTTTATTAGGAATTAGAGTAGTAAGAGATCTTCCTAATACTAAAATACCTTTTTACTTTAGAATTAATATTATAGATATTTAACCTTAATATCCTAATAATAATAGAGACTAATTATTCTAAATTTACTCTAGGAGGTATATTAATATAAGATAATAAGATTAAAGTAAAGTATTTAGTAACTTTCTACTTCTAATATCTAACCTCTATAGAATTTAATTATCTAATTTATAATAAGAAATTCCTTATAATATTAGTTTACTTATAGATATAGGGAGTAAAGCTATAAAGTATTAGGAAATTTAAAATCCTTACTAATTATAAAATTTTTAAATATTATATAAAGAAATAATAACTTATAGAGAGGTAAAGTTAATACATAGAGAAATTATTTTAATATAATATTTACTTTAAATACTAACTAGATATCTAGATAGTAGCTTCTAATACTCTCTATTAGAGAAAATAGAATATTCCTAAAAGGTAGAATAATAAGAAGCAATAAAAATAGATAATATAAGTTATTCTAAATATTATTATCTCTATAAGGCTCTAGGTAGAGTATATAGATATTACTAATATCTGTTACAGGCTATATCTGGATGTCTGGTTAGGGTTATACTTAGGTATCTGAAGCTAACCTCCTCGCCTGGGTGGGGCTCCAGTAGGCTCTATATAGTATTATATATGCAGACTTTTCTATATATTTATAAAAGTTTCTCTTCTACTTTTTAGTTCTTAATAAATAGTATCTTATATTACCTTCTGGTTAAATAAGCTTAGGTCTAGCCTTTTATATATTAAGAATTTAGTTTTATTTACTATATAGATAATATTAGGTAGAGTGTAGCTTCCTACTAGTTAAGTATATAATCTAGTTAAATATAGTTTTTAGAATATAATACTATATAATAGGTAACTAACTAACTAATATAAAGAATAATAGAGGATACTGAAGCCTTCCAGAATATTCCTATAAGTAGTAATCTTATAAGTAAACTATTTCAGTAGTAGTTACAGTATATTTTTAGCTTCCTCTACTAGAGGATTAATAAGCTTTTATATAAGTTAGTAAGATAAGATATTATAGTAAGTAGTAATCTCTAGGTAGCTATTATAATAGATATTACTAGCTTATACTAGAATACTTTAGTGACTTCTAGAATAATATCTATTAGGATAATAGCTTTTAGGGTTAATAATATTATTATATTTCTGCTGGTAGCTAACTACTAAAGGAAGCTTTTTCTTCTATTTCTGAAGTTTTTAGGTAAGTAGAAGGAATATTAAATATAAGCTTAATAGATAAAGGTTAAGCTTAAGATTAACTATTATTTCTTTAATAGTAATTAGAAATATTAGTATCTTATTTACTTCTGTTTAGATTCTAGTCTTCAGTAGGTAGTTGAAACTTTCTATATAGTGGGAGGGCTAGAGAACTCCTATAATCTAAATAATTTTATAGGTTACTTAGATAGAACTTATCTAGATTCTAATAGTTAGCTTTATATTGTTACTTAGTTATAGAACTTCAAATAGAAGGAAAATAAATATCTGATTATTTTTCTACTTTAATTTAAAAAGATTCTAGTTAATACTAGAGGGTATATATAGTTAGATATAGTTTAGATCTTCCTACTAGAGGCTATTCTACTTCCCCACTTTGAGAAGCTACTTATTATAGTTAATTTTCCTATAGAGTATAGATTTTAGTTATTTAAGGTTTAAGATATAGCTTAGAAGCTTAAATATATAAAGGGAATATTAGTATATTACTAGCTACTCTACTAGATATTTACTACTTATTATAGAGGGTAATATTATAATAACTAGAGTAGTTAAGATATAATAATAATACTGAAGTTTTAATAGCTTCTCTTCTATCTCTAAGGAATACTCTAAAAACTGCTAAAATACTTACTAATATTTCGGATATAGTAAGAAAGGTTATATCTATAGGAATTATAGAATCTAAGAGTATAAGAAAATTAGTATAAAGGTTATAAAAGCTATAGTTATTTTAGATTATACTGGAGATAACTAGGGGAATAATATTACTCTATTTAGTAATAGTAAGGATTTAGGAAAAGAGTAACTTTAGAGTAAAGTTAGGCTCTGAAGCTAACTGAGATAGAAATAATAAAATAGAGGAAATAATAGGAAAAAGAATAGGTAAGTAACTAGTAGTTAGCTACTATTTAGATTAGAATTAATAAAGATTATTCTATTAATATACTTATTAATATAAATTATAGTATCGATATTATTATTAATATTTTCCTTATAAAGAAACTTTATTTCTTACTAATTAATAAGTTAAAAAGATAAATAAGGAGATATATTACTAAGCTATTATTTAGTAATATTTAGGAGGTAGTTATCCTAACTCTGGAAGTTAGTAGCTATATATAGAAGATCTATATATATATTATAGAAAGCTTCTAGTTACTTCTATATTTTAGATAATTATAAATAGAGAATAATTATATTATCTATAATACTGAAGCCTAATAGATAACCTATAGGAAAGGTTATATAATAGTCTATTTAGAATATTAAGATAAGCTAATATAGTTTAAGGAAATTTAGTTAGTCTATCTATTTATTATTAATTTATTTATATTTATCTACTAATATACTATATAGTATACTAGTGATATACTAAACTTCTACTAGGTTATATCTATTAGTTTTATAGATATTAAGAAAATATTAATTTTAAAAGTAGAGATAGACCTAAGGGATTATATCTCTATAAATATCTTAAAGGAACTCTTAAATTTCTTCTACTTAGGTTTCGTATACTAACTACTTTCTAGCTAACTAAAAATAGATTACTACATCCTACTAATCTCTAATAATTAGGAATAGAAACTAGATTTTCTATAGAAACCTCTCTATAGTATATTATAAGAGGAGATTCTAGCATTTAAGAAAACTCTAGAGGACTTACTTAATAAGGAGTTTATTAAGGTAAGTAGCTTCTCTATTAATACTTCAGTCCTCTTTATAAAGAAGTTAAATAGAGAGATATACTTCTATATAGATTATAGAGCTTTTAATATAATTATAAAGAAGGATTATTATTTTCTCTCCCTTATATTAGAAATCCTCTAGAAGGTTACTATAAGTTACTAGTATACTAAACTTAATATGATTATTATATTCTATAAAATTAGAATTAATAAAGTAAACTAGGAGAAAATAGCTTTCTAAATATATTATAGTCTCTTTAAGTAGATAGTATATCCTTTTAGATTTATTAATACTTCTACTATATTCTAATAGTATATTAATAGCTATTTATAATAGTTTCTAAATAATTTTATTATAGTATATATTAATAATATCCTTATTTATATTAATAGTTTATAAAAAGAATATAAAGAGAAAGTTTACTATATATTTAGCTACTTTACTGATATAAGTTTAAAGTTAGATCTAAGAAATATAAGTTCTCTATTATTATAATTAAGTATATTAAGTTTATTATATTAGTTAGAAAGGGTCTCTCTTATAACCTAGAGAAGTTAGAAGTTATTACTAATTAGCTTCCCCCCAGCTTACTAAAGAGTATCTATAGTTTCCTTAGGTTTGTAAACTATTATAAGGTTTTTATACTATAGTATAATATTATTATAGAGTCTCTAAACTGTCTAATCTAGAAATTTATCTTCTTCTATTAGGAATTAGAGTAGTAAGAAGCTTTCTTAATATTAAAATACCTCTTTACTTTAGAATTAATACTATGGATATTTAATTTTAATATCCTAATAATAGTAGAGACTGACTATTCTAGATTTACCTTAAGAGGTATATTAATATAAGATAATAAAATTAGAGTAAAGTATTTAGTGGTTTTCTACTTCTAATACTTAACCTCTATAGAGTTTAATTACTTAATCTATAATAAGAAGTTTCTTATAGTATTAGTTTACTTATAGATATAGAGGGTAAAGCTATAGAATATTAGGAAGTTTAAAGTTCTTACTAATTATAAAAGTTTTAAATATTTTATAAAGAAGTAATAGCTTATAGAGAGGTAGAACTAATAAGTAGAGAAGTTATTTTAGTATGATTTTTACTTCAAATACTAACTAGATATCTAGATAGTAGCTTCTAATATTCTCTCCTAGAGGAAATAGAATACTCCTAAGAGGTAAGATAATAAGAGGTAATAAGGATAAGTAATATAAGTTATTCTAGATATTATTATTCCTATAGAATTTTAGGTAGAATATATAGATATTACTAATACTTAGGTTTTTAAAGGAAGACTAAATTTATAGAAGATATAGAATTATATTATTAAGAGAGATTTTTTATACTAATAGATATTTATAGTAATCTAGTAGGAAGAATATAATTTTCCCTCTAATCTCTATATTAAGATCCAGATTACTAAGTATACTATTAATATACTGAGATAGCTTACTTTTAGAGAGAGACTTTAGATACTAAGTAATAAAGAGAATAATAGCCTCCTTAATAAACTTAAAACTAAACTAATATAGAAAATATATAACTCCTCCCCTATAGACTACCTAAAGTATAATAATATACTGGAGATTATAAGCTAATAGTTTTATTAGTTTAGATAATTATAGAGTATCTGCTAATTTATATATAACTATAATATATATAGGGGTATTTATATCTAGAGGTAAGCTAAAAAAAGATTCCTAAAGTTCCTACTAATATCTAACTAATTACACTCTAATTTATTAATAGATTTTATTACTAACTTACTCCCTATAAAAGAATAAAGTAATTATTACTTTTAGGTTATTATTAATTAACTAAGTAAAATCTTTATACTAGAGGAGATAGATATAATAGAGATAGAAGTATATACTTAGTAGTTTTTTAGTTACTACTATAGGTTTTATAGAATATTATATTCTATTATAAGTAATAGAGAGTTAAATTAGGTAAATTACTTCTAGAAAGAGTTCTATAGATTAATAAGTATTATATATTTATTAAATATTAGTTACTATCTATAGACTGATAGGATTATAGAATAATATAATTAGGAGATCTAAATAGTTTTAAGAATATTTATATATTAGTCCTAAGATAATTAAGGTAATGTATTAGTTATTTTATAGTTAGCTTTCTATAATTAGTAGTATAATATAATAAAAACTATATCTTTCTTTATAGATTATAAATATTATATTAATTTTATTCTAGTTACTAAAGAGTATATAAAGCTATCTAATAGTAGTGAGATTATAACCTACTAGTTAGTTAAGAGGATATAGTTAATAATAATATATATCTATATAGAAATAGCTACAATCTAGTAGAAGTTAGAAGTTTAGGTAAATAAAACTTAATTTCCTATAAATTAATATTAAATTAGTAATAAAATATAGTTAAATATATCTAATTATAAGTTACTAAAGTTAAGCTGAAGACTAGTCTGACTATATTATAAGTATATAGTAGTAAAGATTCTCTTATTATATATTATAAAGCTAAATACTCTAAAGTCTATTTACTTATAATCTTATATAGATTTACTTTAGAAAGCTACTACTAATCTATTATTTAGGTAGATTATAATTAATAGCTAGTTACTACTATTAGTAAATAATAATAGGGAGGCTAAATAGCTAGTTAAAAATATTCTTACTATAAAGATATACTAAGTGGGAAGAGAATACTAATAAGAAGCTTTTATTAAATAGAAAGAATATATAAACTCTATATAGAAGCCTATTAATATTATTATAGATATAGTAGTTTTAAAGTAGTATAAAGTAATATATAGACTAATTATAGATAATAATAAAGATCCAGCCTATAGCTTCTAACTAAGTAGTAGCTAGAGAGGAGGGGAATAATATTATAGATTATATCTAGATATCCAGCTAGAGCTATATCTAGATATCTAAAACTAACCTCCTCACTTAAGTGGAGCTTTAGTAAGCTCTATATAGTATTATATATATAGATTTTTCTATATACTTATAAAAACTTCTCTTTTACTTCTTAGTTCTAAATAAATAGTATTTTATATTACCTTCCAGTTAAATAAACTTAAATTCAGTCTTTTATAATATCTACACTTTTAAAAGAAAACTGAATTTATAGAAAATATAAAACTATATTACTAAGAGAGATTCCTTATACTAATAGATATTTACTATAATCTAGCAGAAAAAATATAGCTTTCTTCCTAACCTCTATATTAAAATCTAGATTACTAAATATACTATTAATATACTAAGATAACTTATTTTTAGAGAGAGACTTTAGATACTAAGTAGTAAAGAGAGTAATAACCTCCTTAATAAACTTAAGATTAGACTAATATAGAAGTTATATAACTTCTCTCCTATAGGTTACCTAGAGTATAATAATATACTAGAGATTATAAGCTAATAGTTCTACTAATTTAAATAGTTATAGAATATCTACTAATTTATATATAACTATAATATATATAGAGATATTTATATCTAGAGGTAAGTTAAGAAAAATTCCTAAAACTCCTACTAATATCTAACTAATTACACTCTAATTTATTAATAGACTTTATTACTAACTTACTCCCTATAAAAAGATAAAGTAGCTATTACCTCTAGATTATTATTAATTAACTAAGTAAAGTTTTTATACTAAAGGAGATAAATATAATAGAAATAGAGATATATATCTAGTAGTTTCTTAGTTACTACTATAGATTTTATAAAATACTATACTCTATTATAAGTAATAGAGGGTCTAACTAAATAAGTTACTTCTAAAAGAACTTCTGTAAGTTAATAAATATTATATACTTATTAAATACTAATTACTATCTACAGACTAATAAGATTATAGAATAATATAATTAGAAGATCTAAGTAGTTTTAAAAATATTTATATATTAGTTTCAGGATAACTAAAGTAACCTACTACCTATTATATAGTAAGCTTTCTATAACTAGCAGTATATTATAATTAAAATTATATCTTTCTTTATAAATTATAAATATTATATTAACTTTATCCTAATTACTAAAGAGTATATAGAACTACTAAGTAATAGTAAAGCTATAACCTACTAGTTAGTTAAAAAGATATAGTTAGTAATAATATATATTTATATAGAGATAGTTACTATCTAGTAGAAGTTAGAAGTTTAGGTAAAGAAAACCTAATTCCCTATAAATTAATATTAAGTTAGTAATAAGATATAGTTTAGTATATCTAACTATAAGTTACTAAAGCTAAACTGAAAGTTAGTTTAGCTATATTATAAATATATAGTAATAAAAATCCTCTTACTATATATTATAAAATTAAATATTCTAAAGTCTATTTACTTATAATTTTATATAAATTTACTCTAGAGAACTACTACTAATTTACTATTTAGGTAAATTATAGTTAATAGCTAGCTACTACTTTGAGTAGATAATAATAGGGAAGCTAAATAGCTAATTGAAAATATTCTTACTATAAAGATATACTAAGTAGAAAGAAGATACTAATAAGAAACTTTTATTAAATAGGAAAGATATATAAACTCTATATAGAAGCTTATTAATACTATTATAAATATAGTAGCTCTAGAGTAATATAAAGTAATATATAAGTTAATTATAAATAATAATAAAAACCTAGCCTATAGCCTCCAACCAGGTAGCAGCTAGGGAGGAGGGAGGTAATATTATAAGCTATATCTAAATATCCAGCTAGAGTTATACTTAAATATCTGAAGCTAGCTTCCTCACTTAAGTAAGATCCCAGTGGACCCTATATAGCATTATATATACAGACTTTTCTATATACTTATAAAGGTTTCTCTTTTACTCCTTAGTTCTTAATAAATAGTATTTTACGCTACTTTCTGGTTGAATAAGCCTAGGTCTAGCCCTTCATAATAGTATAGATTTCTGAAGTAAGTGTACTTCTAGTAAATTTCTTACTTTTAGTAGATAAATAGTATATAAGGTTACTATAGAAGTTAAACTAGCTATTACTAATTATAGTCTCTTAGCTTAAGATTATTATAAGTTTCAGTTAAAATGCGAAGTTAGTATTATTAGTAAAAAAGCTATTAATAAAAATATAAAAGTATATTTTAGAGAGATTAAGTAGTATAAAGTTAAGGTTTCAGTTAAGATACTTTATTTACTACTTAAGTTATTTGTTAAATATAGTAATATTATTTTTTAAGAGTTATTACTTTTATACTATATGTAAGAAGTTTATAGAATCTCCAGCTAGTATATAGAGGTAAGATATATACTATATATATATTATTTAATATATATTCTTTTGAGTATTTTAGGTGTAGTATATATATTAATAAAAGCTAATTTTTCCTTTTAGTGTTTTTAGTATAAGTAGAGGTAATTACTATAGAGTAATAAGATACTTCTATTAAATATAAGAAGTATAGTTTCTGAGAGTATAATTTTAGGCTTTATTTTAAATAAAGTTTTTTTAAGCTTCTTATCCTCTTAGCGAGAGAATATTCTATTAGAGAGACTGAGGATATTATTAGTTTATATACTAATAAGACGGAAAGTATTATTTTAAGTATATAAGATAAGGAGGTATAGGTTAAATATTAAGGTTTTTATTTATAACTTCTCCTTATAGTATATAAAGTAAGTTACTTACTAGTAGATTCTAGCTTCTATAAAGTTGTAAAGTAACTTAATAATAATTATTATAGAGTTTAGAGAGTATTATTTTTTAAGATATAAGAGTAGTTTAGCTATAATAAGCTTTATAAGCTTTATTTTAGCTTAGATATAAGTTTAAGTAATATTATAAAGTTATATTATTATATCTTTATACTTAAGGAGAATGAAAGTTATAGCTAAAATTAACTATAAGTTACTCTATTAGATTATTAGTAATTATATTAAAATTTTAAATTTATTATAGTCTCTGAAGTTTTAGATTATAAATTATAACTTTTTATATATCTTATTAGTATCCTTATTCTTAATCTTATTTATAATATAAAACTTAAAATACTTATAGTCTTTATAGAAGATAAGGTTATATAAAATAATCTTTATAATATTATTATTAATAATATTCTTAATTTTCTTTTTAATTAACCTTTTAAATAGTAAGTTAGATATTATAATTATATTTATTATATAGAGAGTAAGTAAGAATAATAGATCTAACTACTTCTTAACTATAAGATATACTATAAAATAAACTTATTAGTTTAACTCTAGAAGTAGTAAACTAACTATATACCTATAAGTTATATAATTTAGAGTTTCTAGCTAAATCTGAAGTTTATATATTATATATAGTATATTACTAATTACTAGAGAGGGGAGAATATTATTATCTCTTAAGGGAGAAGTAGTAGGAGATATTAACTATATATTTAGAATCTTAGAGATAGCTATAGATAAAATTAAAGTAGCTATATAGAATTATAGACTTCTGTTTACTATTAGGTTACTTAGAGATTCTTAGTCTAGCTGAAAGTTAGTATATAAAGCTATAAATACTAATTCTTATAGAATTATAGTTTTAATTATATTATTATTAGTTTCTTATTTATTATTTTTAAAATACTATTTTATAGCTATTAATTAAAACTTTCGAGACCTATAAAGTAGCTTAAGAATATAAGTTTTACTAAAAGTAGTAATAAGAGAATATAGCTTTTACTAACTTTTTTTCACTCACTATATATATATAAGAGTCTAGAGTGGAAATATTATTATATGAGAGATATTAAAGCTATTATATATTACTAAAATAGTATTAATAATATATTTTCTATATTTACGGCAGACTTCCTCTATAATCTTATATATAGCTTGAATCTAGGTAATAATATCTAGAGAGAGAACTGAATCTTCTATAAGATATAGATATACTCTAGAAATAAGTAATATAAGTATAAGGCTATTTAAATTAGTAATATTATTAATTACTTTATATACTACCTGAAAGAATACCTCTGAAATGGTAGTAGGAAGTTCTATATAGTAAATCTTATATATATAATATAGAAGTATATAGTAATATTCTATTTTACCAACGTTATTATATACTTTAATAAATATAATATAAACTATTAATTCTATAGTTTTTACCTCTAATCTGAAGTTTTCAGATTAAAGGATTTTATCTATATTAATAATAATAAAATTAGGAGGGTTTTAATATATATTAATTTAATATATCTTAAAAGCTTCTTATATTATTTTTACTGATAGGTTAGGTAAAAGTTAAGTAGTATTAAATACTATAGTAATATTAATAATATAGAGTATATTATAGTTATTAATATAGATAATATTAATAATAATCTTAAAATTAAAGTCAATATTATTCTGAATAGTAAATTAGAAATATAAGGAAACTATACTATATATTTAGTAGTAGTAGTAATACCTCTTAAGAGTCTTAAAAGTATACTATTTAACTAGATATCTTACTTTAGTGAGGATATTATAAAGGTATATTATAGCTAGATATCTGAAATAATAGTAAAGTCTCTATATTTTTATCTCTGTGAGGTATATAGAGGTAATTATTCTCTCCTTATTAAGGAGTATCTATAGATACTTTTATTTTTAAATAATAAGTATAATCTTTTTACCTTAGTGGAGCTTATTATAGATATTATTAAATATAATACTGAAGTAATTTATATCTGTAAGATAGAGAAGGAAGGATATATTATAAAAGATTATATAAAATATAATAATACTAAGTAGTATAAATATATCTACTATCTTAAATATTATAATAGAAGTAACTTCTCTAAAGTATATTATAACTAGTTTATTTTATAGAAGCGTGAGGATAATAGAGGGAATAACTAACTATTTTAATATAGCAAACTAGGAATACTTAGTAGTTAAGAAACTAATAGTATTGAAGTTAGATAGAATATTTTGAAATATAATATTTAAGTAGTAGCTTTTAAGTATAAAGATATATATAGAAGTAGTAATACTATCTGTAAGTTTACTATTAGTAGTAATATTTTTAGTGAGAATATAGACTATTATCTAGTTTTAGAGAATTCTAGTGATTTTACCTCTATTAAAGATAATAAGCTTCTTACTATGAAATAATATAAAGACTACCTCTAGAGTAAATTCTATAAAGTAGTTTTCCTTAAGGTTAATATCTATTTAGTATTATATAATAATATCTTTATTAGTATTAACCTCTAGTAAAACTTTAAGGTTATTATTATTAAGATTATTAATACTTTTATAGCCTATAAGGAAGTTTTAGTATACTACTATAGAGTATACTTTAGAGTTAGTAGTTAACTTATATTTATTATATAAGGTACGCCTCTTCTTAAGAGTATATTTTATAGACTACTAACTAGATTTACTATTGATATAATATTTCTAATTAATATAGTTATATATAAATATTAGAGGTAGATAATAGCTACCTAGAGTGTGAGGTTATATATATATAGAGGTATAGCTACAGTCTTGAGGGTTACTTTAAAGTAAGTTATATATATAGTTAGTCTAAAATTAGTCTCTAGCTACCTTCTAATAGTCATCTCTATTATCTTATAAATATTATATTTTTTAGATTAATAAGATATTACTTATAGAGGATTATAATTAGTTATAAAAACTCTAGAAAGTTACTATAAAGCTAAAGAAAGCTAATTAATATTCTAATATATTATAGTATATACTTATAAGCTAGAGGTAGAGGATATTATCTATTTAGATTTTAGTAGGGAAGACTTTTTCGATATATATAAACTTTAAGATTAGGAGCTTAAGAGCTTCCTTGTTATTTTTATTAAGGTTCTTAGTAATAATGTTTCGAAAAATAGTATTTTACTGGTTAGAGAGGTAAAGCTATTAATTCTTATTATTCTAAAAGTAATTCTTAACTTATTAGATTATTTTATTAAATATAAGGTTAATAATTAAGTTACTTAAGTAGTTAAAGTAAAACTTATGAATATTATCTTTAAGTATAATTAAAAGAAACTTTACTTATATATACTATAGAATATTAAGCTTAAAATAGTAATTATAGAATATATAGATTTTTAACTTAAGGATATTATAGAGGTTTCTATTATCTTTTAAATTCTTATTATATAATTTTATAAAGTTTATAATATATTTAGTAGATATATTATTAAAAGAGGTAGTAGTAGTAATATATGAGGGATATTCTTAATATTTAGGTTAGTTTCAGCTGGAGTCTTAATAGTCCTCTTAATATTAGAGAGGCTCTAAGATAGTTAAATAGGAAGCTAGTAAGACTGATAGTTATAATAGAGGTTTCTCACTTAAGGTTATATATATATAAGTTAGTTAGCTTAGTAGTATATATTTCTCTTTAACTACTTATAGTGAGAGTGTTATTAGTATAATATTTTTAATTTTAAGCTGAATATTATAGAGGAATAATATGAAATCTAATTCTACTATTATGAGATTATTAAGTTACTTAGGATATTTCTTAAAGTTAGTCTTAAGAGTATTATAGTATTTATTAACTTTATTGATTTCTTTAATAGTTTATAATATAAATTCTTCTTATTAGGTTAATTAGTGTAAAACTATATAAATTTATTTGCTACTTATATTAATCTTAATTCTATAGGCTAAAAGGTAGTCTCTAAACTAACGGTTAATATATAAGTTAGTTAGTTACTAAGTCTTAATAAGCTACTCCTTAAAATTACTTTTAGATATCTGAAAAAATTCTAGGCTATAGATACTTAAGTAAATATAAAATGCTACTTAGTATACTATATAGGTAGAAATTATTATAGAGTCCTTAGTTGTAATATTCTTATAGTTAATATTAAGGATTCAGCTGAAGAGCGTTAGGTTAAGATATAGATAAAGCTTTATAGAGATAGAGATACCTAATAATACTATTATTATAAGTATAGAGGTATTTAGGGTAGGTATCTTACCTATAGGGGTTAATTTAGATATTATTATAAAGGTGAGAGAAGTGTAGAATAAGGGAGGATTATTAATTTAGCTGGATCTATATAGAGAGAAGTAGAGAAAGAGTTTTTAAGAGGCTATATAGGTCTCTTGAGGGGTTAAGGCTAGAGATACTATAAATCTCTAATACTAAAATAGTCCGATATTACTTAAGGAGGGTTATTATATTTACTAAATATATTTTAGTAAGTAATATTAAGGGGTATTAATTTAAACTCCTTCGTAAGGCTATATAAAGTAATTTAATTTAACTAGAGTAAAGAATATTAATTTAAACTTCTTAATAGTAGTCTCCTTAAGGGGTTAGTATATTAATTTAGAAGCTCCCAGGGAGGTTTAGAGTGGAGAGGATCTGAAGTATCTAAGTAATAAATCTCACGATCTGTTACAGGCTATATCCGGATGTCCAGCCAGAGCTATACCCAGGCATCCGAAGCTAACCCCCTCGCCCGGGTGGGGCCCCAGTAGGCTCTATATATATAGTATTATATATACAGACTTTTCCATGCACCTATAAAAACTTCTCTTTTACTCCTTAGATCTAAATAAACAGTATTTTACGCTACCTTCCAGTTAAATAAGCTTAGGTCCAGCTTTTTATATATTTAGAACTTAGTTTTATTTACTATATAGATAATACTAAATAGAATGTAACTTCCTACTAGTTAAGTATATAATCTAGTTAAGTATAGCTTCTAAGATATAATATTATATAATAAGTAACTAACTAACTAATATAAAAAATAATAAAAAGTATTAAAACCCCCTAGGATATCCTTACAGATAGTAACCTTATAAGTAAACTACTTTAATAGTAATTATAATATACTTTAAATTCTCTCTACTAGAGAATTAATAAGTTTTTATATAAGTTAGTAAAATAAGATATTATAGTAAGTATTAACCTCTAGGTAGTTATTATAATAGATATTTCTAACTTACATTAAAATACTCTAGTAACTCTCAGAATAATATCTATTAGAATAATAACCCTTAAGGTTAATATTATTACTATATCTCTATTAGTAGCTAACTACTAGAGGAAGCTTCTTCCTCTACCTCTAAAGTTTTTAAGTAAGCAGAAAGAATACTAAATATAAATCTAATAGATAAAAGCTAAACTTAATATTAACTACTATTTCTTTAATAATAATTAGAAATATTAGTATCTAATTTATTTTTACTTAAATTCTAATCCTCAGTAAATAGTTAAAACTTTCTATATAATAGGAAAGCTAGAGAACTCCTATAATCAAAATAATTTTATAAGTTACTAAAATAGAACTTATCTAAATTCTAATAGCTAACTCTATATTATTACCTAACTATAAAGTTTCAGATAGAAAGAAAATATATACCTAACTATTTTTCTACTTTAATTTAAAAAAACTCTAGCTAATACTAGAAAGTATATATAGCTAAATATAATCTAGATTTCCCTACTAGAAGCTACTCTACTTCCCTACTTTAAGAAGCTACTTATTATAATTAACTTTCCTATAGAATATAGATTTTCATTATCTAAAATTTAAAATATAACTTAGAAACTTAAATATATAAAGAAGATATTAGTATATTATTAACTATCCCACTAGAAGGTTACTACTTATAATATAGAAAGTAATATTATAATAACTAAAGTAGTTAAGAAATAATAATAATATTAAAATTTTAGCAGCTTCTCCTTTACTCCTAAAGAATACTTTAAAGACTATTAGAATACTTACTAATACTTTACATATAGCAAGAAAAACTATATTTATAGAAACTATAGAGCCTAAAAATATAAGAAAACTAATATAAAAGTTATAAAAGCTATAGTTACTCCAGATTACACTAGAGATAACTAGAAGGATAACATTATCCTACTTAGTAATAGTAAGAATTCAGGAAAAAAGTAACTCTAAAGTCAAGTTAGGCTCTGAAACTAACTAAAGCAGAAATAATAAAATAGGGGAAATAATAGGAAAAAGAATAAATAAGTAACTAGTAGTTAGCTACTATTTAAACTAGAATTAATAGAAATTACTTTATTAATATACTTATTAATATNNTAATATAAACTATAATATCTATATTATTATTAATACCTCCCTTATAAAGAAACTTCACCTCCTACTAATTAATAAGTTAAAGAGATAGATAAGGAAATATACTACTAAGCTATCACTTAGTAACACCCAGAGAGTAACTATTCTAATTTTAGAAGTTAGTAACTATATATAGAAAATCTATATCTATATTATAGAGAACCTATAGTTAC